>SJXQ01004156.1:0-32830 GCA_006408695.1 Aepyceros melampus | reverse complement strand
TCTTGATGAAAGTGAAAGAGGAGAGTGAAAAAGTTGGCTTAGAGCTCAACATTCACAAAACGAAGATCATGGCATCTGGTCCTATCACTTCATGGCAAATAGATGGGGAAACAGTGGAAACAGTGTCAGACTTTATTTTTGGGGGCTCCCAAATCATTGCAGATGGTGATTGCAGCCATGAAATTAAAATACACTTACTCCTTGAAAGAAAAGCTGTGACCAACCTAGACAGCATACTGAAAAGCAGAGACATTACTTTGCTAACAAAGGTCCATCTAGTCAAGGCTATGGTTTTTCCAGTAGTCATGTATGGATGTGAGAATTGGACTATAAAGAAAGCTGAGCACCGAAGAAATGATGCTTTTGAACTGTGGTTTTGGAGAAGACTCATGAAAGTCCCTTGGACTGCAAAGAGATCCAACCAGTCCATCCTAAAGGAGATCAGTCCTGGGTGTTCATTGGAAGGACTGATGCTGAAGCTGAAACTCCAATACTTTGGCCACCTGAGATGAAGAGCTGACTCATTGGAAAAGACGCTGATAGTGGGAAAGATTGAGGGCAGGAGGAGAAGGGGATGACAGAGGATGAGATGGTTGGATGGCATCATTGACTCGATGGACATGGGTTTGGGTGGACTCCGAGAGTTGGTGATGGACAGGGAGGCCTGGCATGCTGCGGTTCGTGGGGTCGCAAAGAGTTGGACACGACTGAGTGACTGAACTGAACTGAATTGAATGTCTCATTTTGATCTCTATCAACTTCAACTGGCCTACCTGACTGTGGAGACTAGTTCAGTGAGAAGTTTTCAGCACAAAACTTCACTTACCACTTCTGACACACTTGGTCAGTCACAGCACCTTCTGCATACACTATGCAAATCTTTGTTGTGTTTCAGTTGTATTTTACCCTTCTTAAAATAATAAATCATAATAGGCCAAGAATGTTGTTTTTTTCTTCTATCTTCAATATTATGTAAAAATTCACAAATTTTGATTTTTTTCTAATTGCATCCTGATGTAACAGCTGTCACAGTATAATCTAACAAAATTGTTTTGAATGAAGTTCATGACATTGTACAGGAGACAGGAATCAAGACCACCTCCATGGAAAAGAAATGCAAAAAAGCAAAATGGCTGTCTGAGGAGGCCTTACAAATAGCTGTGAAAAGAAGAGAAGTGAAAAGTAAAGGAGAAAACGAAAGATAAAAGCATCTGAATGCAGAGTTCCAAAGAATAGCAAGGAGAGATAAGAAAGCCTTCCTCAGCAATCAATGCAAAGAAATAGAGGAAAACAACAGAAGGGGAAAGACTAGAGATCTCTTCAAGAAAATAGATATCAAGGGAACATTTCATGCAAAGATGGGCTTGATAAAGGACAGAAATGGTCTGGACCTAACAGAAGCAGAAGATATTAAGAAGAGGTGGCAAGAATACACAGAATTGTACACAAAAGATCTTCACAACCCAGATAATCACGATGGTGTGATCACTCACCTAGAGCCAGACATCCTGGAATGTGAAGTCAAGTGGGCCTTAGGAAGCATCATTACGAACAAAGCTAGTGGAGGTGATGGAATTCCAGTGGAGCTATTTCAAATCCTGAAAGATGATGCTGTGAAAGTGCTGCACTCAATATGCCAGCAAATTTGGAAAACACAGCAGTGGCCACAGGACTGGGAAATGTCAGTTTTTATTCCAATCCCAAAGAAAGGCAATGCCAAAGAATGCTCAAACTACCACACAATTGTACTCATCTCACAGCTACTAAAGTAATGCTCATAATTCTCCAAGCCAGGCTTCAGCAATATGTGAACCATGAACTTCCAGATGTTCAAGCTGGTTTTAGAAAAGGCAGAGGAACCAGAGATCAAATAGCCAGATTCCACTGGATCATGGAAAAAGCAAGAGAGTTCCAGAAAAACATCTATTTCTGCTTTATTGACTATGCCAAAGCCTTTGACTGTGTAGATCACAATAAACTGTGGAAAATTCTGAAAGAGATGGGAATACCAGACCACCTGACCTGCCTCTTGAGAAATCTGTATGCAGGTCAGGAAGCAACAATTAGAACTGAAGATGGAACAACAGACTGGTTCCAAACAGGAAAAGGAGTATGTCAGGGCTGTATATTGTCACCCTGCTTATTTAACTTCTATGCAGAGTACATCATGAGAAATGCTGGGTGGGAAGAAACACAAGCTGGAATCAAGATTGCTGGGAGAAATATCAATAACCTCANAGGAAGCAACAGTTAGAACTGAAGATGGAACAAAAAACTAGTTCTAAATAGGAAAAGGAGTATGTCAGGGCTGTATATTGTCACTCTGCTTATTTAACTTCTATGCAGAGTACATCATGAGAAATGCTGGGTGGGAAGAAACACAAGCTGGAATCAAGATTGCTGGGAGAAATATCAATAACCTCAGATATGCAGATGACACCACCCTTATGGCAGAAAGTGAAGAGGAACTAAAAACCCTCTTGATGAAGGTGAAAGAGGAGAGTGAAAAAGTTGGCTTAAAGCTCAACATTCAGAAAACGAAGATCATGGCATCCAGTCCCATCACTTCATGGCAAATAGATGGGGAAACAGTGGAAACAATGTCAGACTTTATTTTGTGGGACTCTCAAAATAAAGGGGCTCACTTCACTGTACTGAAGTGAAAGACAACTAAGGGGCTTCCCTGGTGGTTCAGACCCTAGAGTCCGTCTGCAATGTGGCAGACCCAGGTTCGATCACTATGTTGGGAAGATCCCCTACAGAAGGAAATGGCAACCCATTCCAGTATTTTGGCCTGGCCAGTCCCCTGGAGGGAGAATTACTAGAGCCATTTAAAGAAAAACAAAACAACAAAAAACTAACAACTCTTTTGGTCAACCTAATATTACCCTGATATACAATTTTCCTGTGTATTTTAATTCTGATTATTCCCAAAAGAAAAGGGAAACATTTCAGGGTAGCACAGGATGAGAAGGAGGGCAAAAGGAATGTAGAAAGGAGTTTCTTTACAGCAAGGCAGACTCCACAGAACCTAAGGCACCTGAGCAAAGTGGCTTAACATTTCTTTCAATGCCAAGAAGGCAGTCTCAGACATATTTTCTTTAAAATCCAAGTCTTGAGTCATACCTAATGTCCCTTCTAGTTTTAAATTCCCAGAGTTCTAATGTTTCTGAATTTTCACCTTGACTTCATTTAGCCCTTGCTTGTGTGAGTTTGAATGCTGTTGTTCAGTTGCTAAGTCACATGTGACTCTTTGTGACCCACTGGACTGCAACATGCCAGCCTCCTCATCCTTCACTATTTCCCAGAGTTTGTTCAGACTCGTGTCCATTGAGACAGTGATGCCATCCAACCATCTCACCCTTTGTCATCCTGTTCTTATCCTGCTCTCAATCTTTCCCAGCATCAGGGTCTTTTCTAATAAGTCAGCTCTTCACATCAGGTGGCCAAAGTATTGGTGCTTCAGCTTCAGCATCAGTCCTTCCAATGAATATTCAGAGTTTGAATGATCCACCTGATTTGTCTACAGCTTCCCTACCTTTTGTCTCCTCTGAAACAGAAGTATGACCAGTCAACTCTAGCTGACTGTCAGAAAGAAATGGTCAGATACTTAGAAGTGGGCAAAAGAAATAGTTGGGTGTCCATCCTTGGTATGTGGGGGCATTATCTGGCTGATCTCTGGGGGATTACAGGATTCTTGGCCTTCCCTGGTGGCTTAGATGGTAAAGAATCTGCTTGCAGTGGGGGAGACCTGGGTTTGACCCCTGGGTTGGGAAGATCCCTTAGAGAAGGAACAGCTATTCACTCCAGTATTCTGGCCTCAAGAATTCCATGGATAGAGGAATCTGGCAGGCTACAGTCCAGGGGGTTGCAAAGAGTCAGACATGACTGAGCGACTTTCAACTCACTCACTGGATTCTAGAGAAGTTTCACCTTTGGATAGTTTCTATTGACTAGGCTCTTTTGGAACTCTATAGTGGGAGAATGAAGTTGTTGAAAATTGAGACTAATGCATGTGATTCTTTTCCACAACAAGGTAAATAAATTTTATCTTCTAAGTATACACATGATTTTAGACCCATAGAAAAGGTTATACCCCAATTTACATTTTATTGCCTTGCAGGATCTCAACCCTCTATTCATCTATTCATTTCCACATTCCTGATTGCCTGATCTTCAAATTCTCCAGTAACACCTTAATGATTCCTCCCTTAAATATAGAGACAAATAAAACATTTGAGTTCTGTTTAATATATGTAAAAGTTATGATTTTATCATCATGAAGATTATACTTGAGCAGCAATTTAGCTAATGAGGTATATGTGTGTGTGTGTGTGTGTGTGTGTGTGTGAGTGTGAGAGAGAGAGATAGAGAATTACTAAAACCCTCCTTGCTCATTTTGGTAACATTTATACCCATAAGTAATCAATTGCCCCCACTGGGCTTTAGCTGTATCCACATTAAATTAGTATATTGTGTCTAACTTAGAAAGTTCATCATCACCTAGGTGAACTGCTTTGCAGTTCTACAGGGTTCAAGAAAGATCATGGAAGTTGGCATTTAATGTATTATAGAGTAATTATTACCATCTGTAAAAAAAAATCTGTGCATAAAGCAGCTAGGATGAAACATTGTCTTCAAACTATAGGGAGGTTGTGAAATGGCTAATTGATTCAATTATCATTTCCTCCCACACAAGGTGTTCAGTCCTTGAATCTTTCCCTGGCTTAGATGAAGAGCCAGTTTAGCATGCATCCCCTCAGTGGAAGAAGAAGTGGTGAGAGATACTGGTAGGAAATAGTTCATGAAATGTGAATTTGACGACTCTGAAAGAATCGTTGTTCCGTGCGGAAATCTTGTATTCCTAAGAAAGTAAACAATGCAATTCCAATTCCATCTTAATCTTTTAGGATCTGCAAAAAGCATTAACCTCTGTTTTGGCTGCTGGCTTTCCAATAAATGGGTATTAGATAATTACTGTTCATATTTTGGAATCAAAGACATTACTGCTTTAGCTAATCTAACAGAAATCTAGTCAGAGGGTTCATATTCAATCCTGAAGAGAGACAGGCATAGAACCCTTCTTAATTCAATCCAATCTACATTTCTCCTTAAAATGTATTAATACTGAATGTACCCTGTATAATCTTAATCATACTTTCCTGAATTATCTAGGGATAGGCATGGATTACAAATTAACCTCCCACTGCTTTCTTCTCTCTGCTAATAGCTTTTAGATTCACATGTTAGATATTAAAAGTCAATTCTTACTGAAATGAAAACCTCATAAAACTATTTTCCCATATAGAAAGGGTGATAAAGTAAGAAGGTAGGCAAGAGATAGAGTCTATTGTTCTTTGCTGTAATTACAATAGGATATATAAATTATTGTTTGCAAAATCCATAATAAATAGAATTTGTGGAATCAAAAATTTTTATTGTGTAGAGATACTTTTTCTTTTGATCTTCCCAGATAGTTGGATGGTAAAGAATCTGCCTGCCAACGCAGGAGAGGCAGGTTAGATCCCTGAGTTGAGAAGATCCTTGGAGAAGGAAATGGCCACCCACTCCAGTATCCTTGCCTGGGAAACCCATGGACAAAGAATCCTGGTGGGGTGCAAAAGAGTTGAACAGCTTGGTGACTAAACAACAACAACATTTTCTTTTATATTTCATTTTCAAAATCTTAGAATATGGTATTTATTATATTTGTCCATTTTCTCCTTGAATGAAATAGAAAATAGACCTTGCTTTTTTTAAATTATTGAGATCTTGCAATGTTATCCTGAACATTCTTGGTTTTTGAACAGTGATCCCTAGGAAGGCAAAAGGATAGGAGACTGAGAGGAATCCAAGATCACCATAAAACAGTCCTTCAGAGTTGTGCAGTATGTAACCTATGCAACTGTATCTTTCAGTCCTGAATAGTGTTGAGCCTAACAGTGAGGACTGGACTTCAGGCCAAATGACAGTGGGTGCCTACTTTGGATGATCAGATCTCAGAGGTTCCTGGATTGCTTACTTCAACCCAATCTGCATCCTTCATTCAGCAATGTGAATGACTGGCTCATCCTTGCTCCCAGCTTGAAGAAAAAGAGGTGGAAGTATCCCTAAGAGCAAAATGCATTCCTGCTCTGATTCAGCTGAAGAGTAATTTGCTGTTGAGACACATGAGTGACAATTGGCTCTGCATAGCAGTGCTGCTTTCCCCTCACAGCTGTCAAGAAACGCCTTGGAGGAACAATGACACCCCCAAGACCAACAGCCCGGTCAACCTGGGAATGCCCAGCATGTGGGCTGGAAGTGACAGTCACTCAGGTACGTCTTCCTCTTTGCCACCCAGGGACTGTAGCCCACCAGGCTCCTCTGTCGATTCTCCAGGCAAGAAAACTGGAGCAGGTAGCCATTCCCTTCTCCAGGGGATCTTCCTAACCAAGGGATTGAACCTGGGTCTCTTGCATTGCAGTCAGATTCTTTCCCGTCTGAGCCACCAGTGAATCCTCATGGTCTGGAAGAGCCTGATTAAATCACCAGCCCCATGGGGTGGTATCCTTGGTTGTGTCTCCGGGTGTAGGGAATGAATATAGGGGACAGAGGATAGGGTTGAGGGCAGGTGGGGAAGGAAGCTGCGACTCCAACCACAAGATCACTGCAGGTATCCTGCTCTGCAGCAAGCCCCTTACAGCTCAGTTCCTGCTTGCTGGCCTCGTTTAAGGAAAGAAATCTGCATTCTTTGCTTGTGTCTGTTGACAACTTCCTGTCAGTCACTCTTCCCCTGAGACAGCCACCCACCCGCACGTGCCTGGAATTCAAATCAACACCAATGGCATCATCTGCATTCCCGATAGGAAGTTTTGTTGTCATTTGTTTCTTTGTTCTAAAAATACAGAACAGAAAATGGAGGGCAGGAGAGGGAAGCAGAGGAAAAGAGCCTTACTATTTGACTGCTATAATTAGTTATTCCTGTTAATAGAGGTTTTACATATTTTTTCTTTTTTTTTCCTCTGCAAGATTGACTCTGGCTGTTGCAACTCATAATTATGGGCCTGTTCTTAGTGACATAAGCTATTGATTTGCCTCCTTTTAGCAGTAAATCCTTAACGACAGGAATGATCTCTCATTGATTTCTTCGGTTTGATGCCCAGGATATGGCTGAGACACATAAAAGAATTTTGGATATACATTTTGATTATGAGATGATTCAGAACACATCTTTTAACTTTGGGTGGGTGAGGGGCTTCTCTGAATCCACCTGCCAAAGCAGGAGACGCGGGTCCAATCCCTGGGTCGGGAAGATTCCCTGGAGAAGGAAATGGTAATCCACTCCAGTATTCTTGCCTGGGAAATACCATGGGCAGAGGAACCTGGTTGGTTACAGTCCATCGGGTCGCAAAAGAGTCGGACACAACTTAGCAACTAAACAACACTTAACTTTTCAGTTTTGCTGTCTATGAAAAAGAAATTGTAAATAATTGTGAATAAAATGTTTTAAGAAATGTACCCACATTATTGGGTTACTGGTTGTATTGATTTATGCAGGCTGCTAGCAAAGGGCCTGGTAGACAGCAGATGACCAAGAAAGGGTCATTGTGATTATTAGTATTATTATTAACATAAATTGGAAATGCAAAGATAGCCTTCAGAACTTATAACTAGGTGTGATGCCATGTACTGATCTAAGGACGAGGAGACCCTTAGAGGGGAAAGTCTTGCTCTCCTTCAGGTCTGGACCTACTCTGGAGGAGAAAAGAGCAGCTAGAGGTGGAATAATAATCACAACCAACAGCTTCAACTTCTCAGGTATCTAATATATGTCCTTTCTCTTCATTTCATTTAGTGTTTGTAATAATTCTGCAAAATAGTTATTTCACTCATTTTTAAGATGATTTTTTTCAGAGCAGCTTTCAACTTACAACAAAATTGGGCAGGAGGTACATAGATGTCCCATACAGCCTCTGCCTCTACATATGCATAGCCTCCCCCAATTTCACAATTTTTAGTAAGGAAGCTGAAGACCAATAACTGGTCTATATTCCACAGCTAACAGACGATGGAGCTAGTCAAAGAAATCTAGACCTGTTCACTCTAGAACCCTCTCTGTAGAAATGTACATGACTGCAATCGACACATGATTTGCAAATAACAAGCTCAATTTGAATACAAGAATATGTATAATTTAATTTATATTTTAAATTTTTAATAAATTATCTTTAAGTAATAAACAGTCCTTGTTGGTGTTTCTCTATAGCTTCCAACCAATCAGAGCCTTAGAAGATACTACAGTAGAAATCAAGTTCATTGGGATTTAAGTCCAAGCTTCAGTTCACTGAAATTCACAGCTATGATATGTTCATTAAAAAGGCAGGACCCCGAATACAAAAGTCAGTTTTATCTGGAAGAACAAAGCAATTCAAAGAGTGGGAAGGGCTTTGTGGTTAGTTCCAAGCATTAAGAAATCTGGTCAGTTCTTTCCCATGTGCTTCATGGAGTAAAGACATAAAGGGCAAACCAAAGAAACCACAGTGATTAAGGACTGTTTTTCTTCAGTGGTAACTAGAAGGCTGACATATAAATGATACATAATCCAGTGTGATTGGCTTTAATTTACTTAGTATTAAAAAGAGACATAATGTAGCAAAGATTCATCTTGGTGTAACAGTTTCTAGTTTCTAAAGAAACAAACAAGCAAACAAATACAAATGTCTCATTATTTGGTCTATAACACTCAAAGAAGGAGCCTGCAGACACTTGGGTTCCCAAGAGCATCTTGAATCGAGTTTTTGTCTTTGCTGGTTCTCCTTCCTTCATTCTTCCTCGAACAATGAATACATTTGAAGTCCAGGGCTTTCCTGTGTATGTGTGTGTGTGAGTGTGTGTGTATGTGTGTGTGAGTGTGTGTGTGTGTGTTATGTAGGAATGGTGACAAAAAGATAAGCCAGTCCTTTCTGGATTTCATTTAAATGAATACAATTACGCTGCAGAGTTAGGTACTTGGATGAAGGGAAAGGCGGAAAGAAAGTACAATTTCAGCTCACATTTAATGAGTATCTGTGTTGTGTACCTGTGTCCTTGCTCCCACAGTTGTGTAAGTGTGTGTGCAAAAATCTGGTCCCTAAGTCCCTGAATTCTGAGCTCATGCTCCTGTAGCACATGCATTTGCCAACTTTCTTCTCTGCAGAAGGACTGGGATTCTGTTTCCTTTGAGTAAATGCTGCTGCTGCTGCTGTTGCTAAGTCGCTTCAGTCGTGTCCGACTCTGTGTGACCCCATAGACGGCAGCCCACCAGGCTCCACCGTCCCTGGGATTCTCCAGGCAAGAACACTGGAGTGGGTTGCCATTTCCTTCTCCAATGCATGAAAGTGAAAAGTGAAAGTGAAGTCGCTCAGTTGCAACTGCATGGACTGCAGCCTACCAGGCTCTTCCGTCCATGGGATTTTCCAGGCAAGAGTACTGGAGTGGGGTGCCATTGCATTCTCCTTGAGTAAATGAGTTGACTACAAAGAAATCATTCCCCTTCCTCACTTTCCCAAATGAAAAAAAAACATACAACTCATTTCTTTGTAACCTTCCTGAATTAATTTCCCCTTGCTGTTACAATAAACTGCCACAAAGTCTTAGTGACTTAATACAACACAAATGTGTTCTTTTAAAGTTCTGGAGACCAAAAGTCCAAAGTGACCTGATAGACCTAAAATCAAGGTGTTGCAAGGCTGCGACCTTCTGAAGGCTCCAGGGGAGAGCCTGTTCCTGGGCTCTGCCAGCTGCTAGCTGGCTGCCAGCATTGAGTGGCATGTGCCACATCTCTCCAGCTTCCCAGGCAGCACGGGTGGTAAAGAACCCACCTGCCAATGCAGGGGACATAAGAGACGCAGTTTCAACCCCTAGATCAGGAAGATCTCCTGGAGGAGGGCATGGCAACCCTCTCCAGTGTTCTTGCCTGGATAAACCCATGGACAGAGAAGCCTAGTGAGCTACAGTCCATGGGGCTGCAAAAGAGTTGAACACAACGGAGAGACTTAGCACACACACACATCTCTCCAACCACTACTCCTGTGGTCCTGCCTTATCCTCTTCTGTGGTCACATCATCCCTGCCTCATTCTCATGACGACACTTGTGATGGCATTTAGGCTTCATCGTAATAACCTAAGAAAATCTCCCTGTCTCAATACCTTTAATCACTTCGGCAAAGTCCCTTTTTCCATATAAGGTTCACAGTTTGGGGGCACTCGGCCATGATATCTTTGGAGGCCATCATTCACTCCCCCATACCATCTTTTTTTATCCTGACTACTCCAAGAATATCAATTCAGTGGTATGAAAGAGCAACCATCTATCTCTATAGAAAGCATTTTAACTTTTGAACTTCCATGTCCACTGAGGGTGAAAAACCAAATATTGCTTTGTTACTATCTAGGTTCAGTTCAGTTCAGTCACTCAGTCATGTCTGACTCTTTGAGATCCCATGGACTGCAGCACTCCAGGCCTCCCTGTCCATCACCAACTCCTGGAGTTCACCCAGACCCATGCCCATGGAGTCAGTGACGCAATCCAGCCATCTCATCCTCGGCCATCCCCTTCTCCTCCTGCCTTCAATCTTTCCCAGCATCAGGGTCTTTTCAAATGAATCAGCTCTTCATATCAGATGGCCAAAGTACTGGAGCTTCAGCTTCAGCATCAGTCCTCCCAATGAATATGCAGACTGGTTGCCTTTAGGATGGACTTGGATCTCCTTGCAGTCCAAAGGACTCTCAAGAGTCTTCTCCAACATCACAGTTCAAAAGCATTAATTCTTTAGTGCTCAGCTTTCTTTATAGTCCAACTCTCATATCCATACATGACTTCTGGAAAAGCCACAGCCTTGACTAGATGGACCTCTGTTGGCAAAGTAATGTCTCTGCTTTTTAATATGCTGTCTAGGTGTGTCATAGATTTTCTTCCAAGGAGCAAATGTCTTTTAAATTTCATGGCTGCAGTCACCGTCTGCAGTGATTTTGGAGCCCAAGAAAATAGTCTGTCACTGTTTCCCCATCTATTTGCCATGAAGTGATGGGACCAGATGCCATGATCTTAGGTTTTTGAATGTTGAGTTTTAAGCCAGTTTTTTCACTTTTCTCTTTCACTTTCATCAAGAGGCTTTTTAGTTCCTCTTCACTTTCTGCCATAAGGGTGGTGTTAGCTGCATATCTGAGCTTATTGATATTTTCCCAGCAATCTTAATTCCAGCTTGTGCTTCATCCAGCCTGGCATTTCACATGATGTACTCTGCATGTAAGTTAAATAAGCAGGGTGACAATATACAGCCTTGACGTACTCCTTTCCCGATTTGGAACCAGTCTGTTGTTCCATGTCCAGTTCTAACTGTTGCTTCTTGACCTGCATACAGGTTTCTCTATCTCTGAATATATGCCTTCAGCAACTGAAATTTCATGAAAGTGAACCTTTGATTCCTATCCCATTTCTTCAGGCCCAAACCTAATTCTTGCCCAGTGTTCCCATCTCAAATTACCAATTATCCAGTGCATAGTCAAAATTTTTGGTATTTCTTTGATCTTTCTCTTATCCCCTATATCTAACTCATTAGCAAATGCTATTGGCTTTACCTTCAAAATACATCCACAGTTCAACCTCTCCTCACCCCCTGCATGAACACACTTAGGACAAGCCTAAATGAAAGTTGGAAAGGCAATTTTAGGGAAGTGAGTGGAGCATGAACTCAGATCCAACTTTGCCGTGTATGTTCCACCTTCACACACTTCAGTTTCCTCATCCTGGGATTATCATAGTAAAGTCCTCATAGAGTTTTGTTGGGGTTAAAGGAAGTTAATATTTGTGAAACACATAAAACAGTATATAGTATTCCATCTGTTATCATCATCATCAATATAATGACCAATCGTCAATATAATGACCTAATAATCATTATTCCTGCTTCTACTTAAGACTTCCTTACTCCCTGTACTTCATATATCAAGTCAAAGGGATCCTTTTAAAGCATAATCATGTCATTAACACTCAAGCCCCTGAATGGCCCTCAAACACACTTGGAAAGAAATCTAAAGTCTTTATCCAGTAAAGCTACACCCTGTCCACATCTCTGACAGCATACTGGAGTACTCTTCCCTTTGCACACTATGCCTTGTTCATTTCAAATCCAGCAAACATTCTGATACTTCAGAGCTTTAGCACTTCCCTCACTTGGAATGATTTTCCCCAAATATTTGTGTGACCACTTCCAAACATTATTTATCCTTCCAAATATTACCTTTTTAAAAGGCTCATTCAAACCTCATCTCTTTCATGAAAGCTTTCTCAATGAGAGTCAGAACAAAATCTACAACCTCTGAACACATATTAATTATATATGTCCTTTATATATATATTTGACTGCACAACAATATAAATTCTTAATTTTTTGCATTTACTAGTTTTGTGCAGTGTTAAATACCTATTAATTAACTATATTAGCTACCATCAGGGTTAACTGTTTCATATGTCTTTGACTTGAAATTGAAACTCTTCCAGAGAGGGTTTTGAGTTCTTCCTCTGCAAAAAATTTCCTAAACATCCCACATAAATATGATAAATACTGAATGAACAAATAAAATTAAAAAGTACCCTAGTGATCTGAACGATAAATTTTCAACAAACAAGTTCCCAGTTTTGGATATACTTTGCGCTTTAAACAGGACACTACTAAAATTAAGACATCTTCTCTACCTGATAATTTCTTTCATTTTTCATGCCCAAGTCACACGTCACATCCTTCATCCACTCATTTATATGGTAGTGTTAGTTATCATTTATCTGTACTCTCCTCGCACTGTTCTCTTTTAGAGATGAAGAAACTGGGTCTCAGAGGGGTTAAGCTCATATTCTAAAGGAGTAATACAAATATAAACAAATAATTACAAAACAATGTAATTATTGAATACATACATTTATGGGCTGCTTTAAGGACAGTGAGGATAATGCACCCAACTCTGCCTATCATAAAGGAAAGTGATGTGATCAGAAAGGATTCACAGATAAAGGTGATCTCAGTTGCACTTTGATGAATAAATGGCAATTACCTAGACAGGCGAAGAAGCCAAGGAAGATACACATGCAGACGTTCAATGGTAGGGCATTAAAGAGAACAATTTCTGTGTAGTAATGAGAGCTAATCCTTCTCACTGCTGCCACTGCTCTTGGTAAACGTTTCTAAGATAAACATCATACCATATTCTAACTGTGAGTTCACGAGCCGAGTTTCCATTACTGGATACTGTTCTTTCTATATAACTGCCATTGTGCCCAGCACTGTCCCTGACACTGAGTCCACTCTTCCTTATTTTCGAGCTGCTTAGGTGGCTACAAGACTGCTGGCTGGAGAGAGAAATGGAGATGCCATTTCTGGCTTGGCCCTTTTTAGGGAAAGTCCCTGTAAGTAGACCCCTCTCAGCGGCTGCCACAGAGTGATTTGGTCAGGAAGGAAGACACCATCAGACATGCAGTAAAACTGAGCCAGTTCTAAGTCACAGGAAAAATCACAGCCAGTTAGCAGGTCCTGAAGGATGCCCTTCCCTTGACTAACTTCATCCATGCCTCTCTGTCTTGCATCATAATAATAATCAAAATAATAGTAATAATTAGATTGAGAAATAACAAGATGTGATTAGGAAATCACTTCAAAATATCTGAATTGGAAGATGTCACGCAGGATAAAATACTCCTATTCTATGAAAAGTAAAGAATCCAACATGCCCTGATTCACTAATTAAAGAACAATTTTCTAATTCCTTTCCTTTCTAACTGCAGGGGTAACTGCTGGCAAGATCTGCCCTCCACTGCCAGCTTCCGAACAAAGTCAAGAAATCAACATTATAATCATGCATTGTTTCCATGGCAAGCAATCCTGCAGCTTGGAGCAAGAACAACACTTTCTCGATCCTGCCAGAGTGTATGTGGCAAAGAAAGATTAATTAGCCTCTCACTAATTGACAGTATTCCCCTTCACATCTGCCTGGGCCTGATGTGAGTTTAAATGTCTCTATTTATGTGCCGGAGGCTGACTGAACATGTATAAAATTTAAAGTCTCTTTCCAACTATCAGAGATGCCTATGACCTGGGTTCCCTTTTCTTAAATAGTAGAGTTTTTAAGTACAGCTCTAATAGTAGAGCTGTCAGAGAAAGGCTTAAGGTGGTGGTGAATCCTTAGGAGGCAACAGAGAGTGGGGTAAGAAGTTAGGGGCAGGCAGGAGACTAACAGACCTAAGGTAGAGTTCCAGTTCTTTAAGAACCAGTCGCGTGGCTGGCAAACTATGCCCCACCTCTTTGGACTTCTTTCCTTATTCAACTGTTAGCTTAGATCAGTGGTTTTCTATCTTGCTTCCCAGAGGCCTAGAAGTTGCAGAGTCCCCTTGTTGTTGTTGTTTTTAAGTCACTAAGTCATATTTGACTCTTCTATGACCCCAGGAACTGTAGCCCTCCAGGCTCCTCTATCCATGGGATTCTCCAGGCAAGAATATTGGAGCGGGTTGTCATTTCCTTCTCCAGGGGATCTTCCTGACCCAGGGACTGAACTTGTGTCTCCTATTCTGGCAGGCAGATTGCTTACCGCTGAGCCACCAGAGAAGCCCATTTAGGGCTGTCCTAAATTCTACAGCAGTTCTGTTCAATAGAGACTTCTGCTCTAATGGAAATGTTCCGCAGTCACACTAACAGGTTGCCACTTGCCACCAGAGGTTGTTGAGTGCTTGACATGTAGCCAGTGTGACTAAGAAACTGAATTTTACATTTTATTTCATTACTTAATTTACACTTAAATAGTCCCACGAGGTACACAGCTTTATGTAATTCTTGAGGGTTTGAGTTGGGCTCTAAAATGACAGGATCCAGGATTTGCCCCACTCCCGTCTATCAGAACACATCTACCTTTCTCTGTGTCCAGTAATATGCTTCTATGAAGATTACCCTGAATAAAGGGCTTTGAACCTAAAGAGCTTTTGAAAACCACTAGACTGAAGGCTCTTCAATCTTGAAAGTTTCTAATTTTAGACTATAGCCCACCAGGTTCCTCTGTCCATGGGATTTTCCAGGCAAGAATACTGGAGTGGGTTGCCATGCCCTCCTCCAGGGGAACTTCCCGACCCTGGGACTGAACCCATGTCTCCTGTATTGCAGGCAGATTCTTTACAGACTGAGCCACGTGGGAAGCCCTACCTGACTTGGAGGAAGACGCTAATGCAGCCTGATGGGGCCTCTGAAATGAAAAGCGTCCTGGCTCTTCTGATGGATGCTCCTGGTTTCTCCACCAATTGCTCCCCAAGGGCTGCACAGGCATAGCTCTTTGTGGCTTTTGTTGATCCTACCGACTCAGACCATGAAGAGAAAAAGGATCTAGAGGCCAGAAAAAAGGAAAAAAAAAAAAACTGAATAAGGTTCGCTTTCTCAGCCTATTAAGTCTGTATTCTCACACAGCTGGGAAGAAGGGGTCGAGAATTTCCCAAGTGAAAGATACCCAGAACCCTGTCCAATCCATCTCAGGATGCCAACCTCCAGAAACACTTCCTATGGTGATTGTAGCTCCTAGGGTTGGGACTGGGTGGTGGTGAGTGTCATGGGCACCTGCCAGGGGAGGGTGGTCTAAGCTGAGGCTGTGAGCTGCACATGGTGAGGTCTGGGGTGACCCTGTCAGGCTGTGAGTCCTGAGACTGGCACCCGAGGAAGTCACTGTGTATGAGATAGGAATCTCAGCCCAGTATTCTTGGGAGAAGACCAAGAAACAAGGTTTAGAGCATTTTGCACCCCAGAACTGCCTACAACACCGTTGTTGTTGGTTAGTTGCTCAGTCATGTCCAACTCTTTGTGACCCCATGGACTACAGCACACCAGGCTTCCCTGTCCTTCAGTATCTCCTGAAGTTTGCTCAAATTCATGTCCGTTGAGTCAGTGATGCCATTCAACCATCTCATCCCCTGTCATCCTTCTCTTGCATGTATAACCCACACAAAATAAGCTTGTCTCCTAGAAGGTGCCAGTGTCTCTGGCTGTGGCTCTTGAAGGGAAGGGAGGGAAGGATTACATAATTCCTAGTGGTCATGTGGTGAGGGTTGTAGGAAAGGAATGTGAAGCTCCCTCACAGAGCCAAAAGCTCACACAGCTCCTTCAAACTCATGTCCCCAGACTCTCTTCGAAGCTTCTCCCCAGACAAAGGTAAGCATTACAAGTAACCTTCCAGAAACCTTTTGTAAGAGGAAATGGCTGTGATTTTCCATCTTTCTCAACCACTCTTAAAACAAACAGTGGTGTCTGCTAAAGTTTAAGTCAATATTTTAACCGAAGAAAACAATTGAGGGAACCACATGGTTGAACATTTTTTTCCAACCCCACATTCTCACTTAGAGCAGAAATGGCTGATGGGAGTCTAGTCTTCTGCCATGAGTTGGGATGAGGACTTTATAGACACACACAGAATGTGGGGTTTTGAGGAATACTTGCCTCAAGAGTGTCATTTCTTAGCTTTATCACATTTCTGGTTTTCTCTTCTTATGTTAAATCCCTCCCATGAATAAAATAGGCTTATTTTATATATGGAGCCCCATCTCTGCTTTCAGCAGCTCCATGCTTATTCTTTAAGGGCTGGATAAATGCTGCTTCCTGTCAGTGAAGAGGTGACTGGAACAACCAGGGTCTCTCCACAGTGAGAACATGCTTGGGCTCCTTTGCTCAGTATCTGGGCTGGCTGCTTTACAGGCATTCCTGCTGGTGGCTCAGTTTCTAGGGGCCTGTTCTCTGCCAGAGATATAAAAACGTAGGCTGTTGGTCTCCATCAGCTTCTGGCTATGCTGCCTGTAGAAGCTAGACTTCAACACATTCAGCTCGGGCCTGTTTGAAATCCCACCCACCGAATAAAGGGCAGGGTATCTGCCTTGCTTCTGGGCTCCCTATTCCTAAAAGATGTCGGACAATTGTCCCATCTACCAAGAGAAGATTCTAGACTGGTTATAAGTCAAAATCTCTCACGGAGCTTTCAAACATTTGTGATAATAAGTACAGGTCAAGTCTGGAGTTACCCTTTAGAGACCTTTTGTAGTGTGAATATCTCTTTATTATGAGCTGTAGCCAAAGGGTCACAATTAGGTAAAAGCAATTCAGAACTAAAGGGTCCACAGGCTCATTACTTTTCCTGAGCCACAGATTTCTGGTTTAATAAATCCAACCCACAGGGAAGGAATTACTTCTGAGAACATTCTGTGCCTGTGATGAACTGGGAACACATTTTTATGTCCCTTCCACATCAACGCACTCTTTATCTCTTCTAACTATACAATAAACTCCTTGGAATCATTTCCCAGGATGTACTGAAATGATAAAAGTGGAAGTTATTGAGATTCTATAATGAAAGGGGAAATCTCAGGTTTGAAAAATGGAAAACATTTTTTTCCCAGTTCTGTTAAATTACCTATATTCTCACAGGGCTCAACAGAAGATCTTCCTTGATACCTGCCTGGAGTCACATGAAATTTATTCTCCCAATTGTTCCCAAGGAAGTGATTAATGATGAGTCAGAAAAGTCTCCACGCAGGAAGTCTATTCTTTATGACTTCGACCTACTTTTCTGAAAATGGACTCAGGGGAGAGAGTGTCATTCAAAATGCCTGGAAGAAACAGCAACTTAACCTGATTATTGTTCTGCTAGGTGGCTCAAGACAGTAAAGAATCTGTCTGCAATACAGGAGACCCAGGTCTTCCATCCCTGGGTCAGGAAGATTCCCGTAAAGAAGGGAATGGCAATACACTCCAGCATTCTTGCCTGGAGAATCCCATGGACAGAAGAGACTGGCAGGCTACAATCCGTGGGGTCACAGAGGTCAGGCACGGCTGAAGTGACTGAGCAGGCATACCTCCTTTCTGCCAATGTTTGTCTCTGAGTATTGATTTTTCAAGTAGTGAGCAGCCAGACCTGATTTGGTAGCACTACTTGCTAGCTGTGGGTCAAGAGGGATTTCCTCTTTGCAGTCCAATTGCCCCTTATGTGAATTTGTATAATAATAACATCTATTATGCAATAAAGAGGATTAAAGGAGTTAATTATGAAGGCACTTAGAACAAGGTGTGACAGGTAGCACCCAAGTGTCAGCCTTAGGAAAAGGGCGTTACTGCTCGATGCTGGCAGGTATCACAAAGCCAGATACATCTCCAACTGCAATCAATTTGGTCCACTTAACTGGGTGACCTTGAGCAAGTCACTTACCTCTCTATTCCTCTATTGTGTTATCTCTTGTGTCCAGTGCTCCTGAACACGGTGCTTGCTAATGAGACAATTGTCCTGACCATGCTTCCAGCCCATCAAGGTTTCTCCCACTCACTGGGACACAGTCATTGGGTAGGAACTCACCCCTGTGCTCAGACTGAGCTGCACTCTGAACTCTGCTGGAGGGCGATTTCCAAGCTCCACGTGAAGAAGCCTGACCATAATGACACATGTGTTCTGTTCCTGATCTTTTCCAAGAGAGGGATTCCATTCAGATTCTCAAGCAGAAAAGGAAGCTCGCCAGTATAACACCTCTCTGCTTTCCTTCAAAAACAACAGCAATAAAATCCTCAGCTTTGCCAGAAGCAAGAAGCCCTGCAATGTTCTGCTCCTTTTAATAGTGCTAAAGAAAAGAAGGGTTCCATCTGCTTGCCATTTACCTCCGGAGCCTGGAAGCCCCGCAATTCTCCGAGGAGCGGCAGAGATGGAGGAAGCTGTGTGATGGCCGTGAGGGCGCATGGCCGTGAGGGCGTGTGCCTGTGTGCAGCGTGGGAAAATAAACACAGCCACCATTAAGGTGTCTGTGCCTTCTGCTGCCGGGGAGGAGGAGGCAAGGGAAAACAGGAACGATGTGGGCGTTCAGAGAGCAGCAGGGTGCCGTGTTTTGTTTCGTTTTTTCTTTTTAAATTAGAAGACTCTAAAGCTCGCTACCTTCCCAGCCCACTGTTCCCCGGGCACGCTCGCTCTCTCTTTCTCTCTCCCAATTCTGCCAAGACACATATTTCTCCTCCTCTGGACCACCCTGAAGGTGTGATTTGGGAATGGCACTAGAAAAACAACCCCGATGTCAGCCCCATGGCGAGCGCCCAGCCCCAGAAAAAGCTCCAGAGGGGAGGGGCTGGAGGGATGTGGTCTGGTCAAAGAGCATCTATCTCTGCTTAGGACTCTGGAGAGGCCATTTCTACTCCACACTTCCAGCTTATTTGGAGCTCAGATTGGTGGTGTGGGGGGAGGTCACTTACCATTGACTAGACTGCCAGTCTTGGAATGGAGTGTTTTGAATCCACCCTCTTTAAGGCTGACCCGAGGCTGTGCCTGTTCTCTTGAGGGGAAAGAAAGGCCTTAGCTGGAGAGGCACATATAGACCTCTTCTTAGTGAGACCCTATGTCCCAAATCAATTACTCAAGACATGGCCTTCGGAAAGATCAATGTCCTGGAGAGAGGGGGAGATCATGCGAGGGCATCGGAAAGAAAAGACTGCTGAATTGAAGATGGATACTTTCACAAAATGTGTCCTAAGCAAGAGCAAAGCAGAGATGGTCTATTGCAGAGGTTTACAAACTAAAGCTTGTGGACCATACTAAGCCCACTGCCTGCTTTTGGGCAGCCCTCAAACTATGAATAATTGTTATGTTCTTAACAGGCTGAAAAAAATCAACAGAATAATAGTATTTTATAATATATGAAATTAAATGAAATTCAAATATTAGTACCCATGAGTAACATTTTATTAGAACAAAACTGCATTCATTCATTCATATATTATCTGTGGCTGCTTCCATGTTGCTTCCCTGGTGGCTCAGCTGATAAAGAATCCACTTGCAATGTGGGAGACCTGGATTCAATCCCTGAGTTGGAAAGATCTCCTGGAGAAGGGAAGGCTACCCACTCCAGTATTCTGGCCTGAAGAATTCCATGGCCTATATATCCATGGGGTCACAAAGAGTCGAATAGTTACAACAGTGGCCAGTGAAAGTGTTAGTCACTCAGTTGTGTCTGACTCTTTGAGACCCCATGGACTGCAGCCCGCCAGGCTCCTCTGTTCATAGGATTTTAAGCAAGAATACTGGAGTGGGTTGCCATGCCCTTCTCCAGGGGACTTTCCTGACTCAGGGATAGAACGTACATTGGCAGGCAGATTCTTTCCTGTCTGCGCCACCAGGGAAGCCCACAACAGAGGCCATCTGGCTCTCAAAGCCTAAAATAGTTACTATCTGGCCCTTCATGGAAATCGTTTGCTGACCTGTCTTCCTGGGCAGTGGTTTTCAAACTTCAGTGTACATTAGAAATCACCTGGAGGACTTGGCAAAACAGATCGCAAGCCCTGTCTCCAGACTGCTGCTTCCGTAGGTCTTCAGTGGAGGCGGAAACTTGCACTTCTAGTAAATTCTCAGGTGATGATGTTGCCTGCGGTCCACATTTTGAGAACCAGTAAACTCACAGGCATTGGTGATGGTTCACAGGACACAGAAGGTTAGAAGAAAATGAGAGGAGATGCCAAGGAGAACAGGTTCCGTGGGAATATTAAAGCTGGAGGGGCAGGGAAAAGAATTTCGAGTATACTTCTCAGAAAGCATGCATAGGAAAACTGCAGACAGAAAATTTAAAGATCTACAGCTTTGGTGGAAAGAGACATTGATTTCATTACAATGTGTGGATTGAAGGAAACAAATTTCCTTTAAGCTCACTGCTTCACTTGGCTTGTAACAGTTTCAGCATCTCTATCTGTGATGAGAAACGGCTGATTATAAAAGGACCATCTGGAATTATGAAGACCTTAGTTCTTAACCTTTCGAGGTTGCTGTTGCTGTTTAGTCACTAAGTCGTGTCTGACTCTTTTGCAAGGTAAGGTTATTTAAATTCCTTTGAAATTTCTTATACCTCTCTCCCAGGAGAAAGACCAATTACCTGTTTTAGTGCCCTACTGCTGCATAGCAAGTCGTACCCAAACGTTGTGGTTTAAAACAGAGAAACCCAGTTTTTCTCAGGACCCAGTAACTAGGCTGGGTTCAGCAGGGAGTAGGGTAGCCAGATTTCTCACACAGTAATTTAGGGCCCGAGATCACAAAAGCCGATGCTGCCAGGCTGTTTTCAGGACTAAGTGCAGAACCAGCTTGGTGGCTCAGATGGTAAAGAAGCCACCTGTAATGCGGGAGTTCAGTTCAGTTCAGTTCATTCTCACACTCATGTCCGACTCTTAGCCACCCCCTGGACTGCAGCACTCCAGGCCTCCCTGTCCATCACCAACTCCCAGAGTCTACCCAAACCCATGTCCATTGAGTAGGTGATGCCATCCAACCATCTCATCCTCTGTCATCCCTTCTCCTCCTGCCTTCAATCTTTCCTAGCATCAGGGTCTTTTCCAATGAGTCAGCTCTTCGCATGAGGTGGCCAAAGAACTGGAGTTTCAGCTTCAGCATCAGTCCTTCCAATGAACACTCAGGACTGATCTCCTTTAGGATGGACTGGTTGGATCTCCTTGCAGTCCAAGGGACTCTCAAGAGTCTTCTCCAACACCACAGTGCAAAAGCATCAATTCTTCGGTGCTCAGCTTTCTTTATAGTCCAACTCTCACATCCATACATGACCACTGGAAAAACCATAGTCTTGACTAGATGGACCTTTGTTGGCAGAGTAATGTCTCTGCTTTTTAATATGCTATCTAGGTTGGTCATAACCTTCCTTCGAAGGAGTAAGCGTCTTTTAAATTTCATGGCTGCAATCACCATCTACAGTGATTTTGGAGCCCCTCCAAAATAAAGTCAGCCACTGTTTCTACTGTTTCCCCATCTATTTGCCATGAAGTGATGGGACCAGATGTCATGATCTCAGTTTTCTAAATGCTGAGCTTTAAACCAACTTTTTTTTTTTAATTTATTTTGCTTTACAATACTGTATTAGTTTTGCCATACATTGACATGAACCGTCATGGGTGTACATGAGTTCCCAATCCTGAACTCCCCTCCCACCACTCTCCCCATATCACCTCTCTGGATCATCCCTGTGCACCAGCCCCAAGCATCCTGTATCCTGTATCGAACATAGACCGGCGATTTTTCTTACATGATAGTATACATGTTTCAGTGCCATTCTCCCAAATCATCCCACCCTCTCCCTCTCCCACAGAGTCCAAAAGTCCATTCTATACATCTGTGTCTCTTTTGCTGTCTCACATACAAAGTTATCATTACCATCTTTCTAAATTCCATATATATGTGTTAGTATACTGTATTGGTGTTTTTCTTTCTGGCTTACTTCACTCTGTATAATCTGCTCCAGTTTCATCCACCTCATTAGAACTGATTCAAATGTATTCTTTTTAATGGCTGAGTAATACTCCATTGTGTATATGTACCACAGCTTTCTTATCCATTCATCTGCTGATGGACATCTAGGTTGCTTCCATGTCCTGGCTATTACAAACAGTGCCGCAATGAACATTGGGGTACACGTGTCTCTTTCAATTCTGGTTTCCTTGGTGTGTATGCCCAGCAGTGGGATCGCTGGATCATAAGGCATTTCTATTTGCAATTTTTTAAGGAATCTCCACACTGTTCTCCATAGTGGCTGTACTAATTTGCATTCCCACCAACAGTGTAAGAGGGTTCCCTTTTCTCCACACCCTCTCCAGCATTTATTGCTTGTTGACTTTTGGATCTCAGTCATTCTGACTGGTGTGAAATGATACCTCATTGTGGTTTTGATTTGCATTTCTCTGATAATGAGTGATGTTGAGCATCTTTTCATGTGTTTGTTAGCCATAGTATGTCTTCTTTGGAGAAATGTCTATTTAGCCAAATTTTTCACTCTCCTCTTCGACTTTCATCAAGAGGCTCTTTAGTTCTTCTTCACTTTCTGCCATAAGGGTGATGTCATCTGCATATCTGAGGTTATTGGTATTTCTCCCGGCAATCTTGATTCCAGCTTGTACTTCCTCCAGCCCAGGTTTCTCAGGATGTACTCTGCATATAAGTTAAATAAGCAGGGTGATAATATACAGCTTTGACGTACTCCTTTTCCTATTTGGAACCAGTCTGTTGTTCCATGTGCAGTTCTAACTGTTGCTTCCTGACCTGCATATAGGTTTCTCAAGAGGCAGGTCAGGTGGTCTGGTATTCCCATCTCTTTCAGAATTTTCCACAGTTTCTTGTGATCCACACAGTCAAAGGATTTGGCATAGTCAATAAAGCAGAAACAGATGATTTTTCTGGAACTCTCTTGCTTTTTCGATGATCCAGGGGATGTTGGCAATTTGATCTCTGGTTCCTCTGCCCTTTCTAAAACCAGCTTAAACATCAGGAAGTTCATGGTTCATGTATTGCTGAAGCCTGGCTTGGAGAATTTTAATGTGGGAGACCTGGGTTCAATCCTAGGTTTGGGAAGATCCCTTGGAGAAGGGCATGGAAACCCACTCCAGTATTCTTGCCTGCAGAATCCCCATGGACAAGAGGAGCCTGGTAGGCTACAGTCCATGGGGTGGCAAAGAGTCAGACACGAATGAAGTGACTAAGACTTTCATAGGGATAAAATTTTAATTTTAGGGAGGCGGAATCCTAGGACTTAAAGCACTGGAAGTTCTTCAAGAGCATCACAGATGTTTTCATGTTTTATTTTGTAATTATGCCCACACAAGTTCTAGAACAGCCTACTTTCTACTTTGACTAAATTCACATAGTCCAGTTCAGTTCAGTGAGTTCAGTCACTCAGTTGTGTCCAGCTCTTTGTGACCCCATGGACTGCAGCATGCCAGGAATCCCTATCCATCACCAACTTCCAGAGTTTACTCAAACTCATGTCCATTGAGTCAGTGATGCCATCCAACCACCTCATCCTCTGTTGTCCCCTTCTCTTCCATCTTCAATCCTTCCCAGCATCAAGGTCTTTTCAAATGAGTCAACTCTTCACATCAGGTGGCTAAAGTATTTATATATTCATGGAAAACTCAGTAAAGAGGTGAAATAAGATTACTTTTTGTTACAGGGCTTTTTAGGTTTTTTAAAAAGTAATTAACCTCCAATTAAAATAAATAAATTTATAATAAAAAAAATAGAAGCGCACTAGCCCATCCCACCTCCCTGTTTTAATTGAAGTATAGTTGATTCACAATGTTGGGTTAGTGTTAGATGTGCAGCAAAGTGATTCGGTCATACATACATATTATATGTATTCCTTTTCACATTCTTTTCCTTTATAGGTTATTAAGAGATATTGAATACAGTTCTCTGTGCTATAAAATAAATCCTTATTAATTATCTATTTTATATATAGTTGTGTATATCTATTAGTCCCAAACTCCTAATTTACCCCTTCCCTTTCCCCTTTGGTAACCATAAGTTTATCTTCTATGTCTGTGAGCCTATTCTGTTTTGTATCATTTTTTTTAGATTCCACATATAAGTGACATCATATGTTTGTCTTTGTCTGACTTACTTCACTTTGTATAATAATCTCTAGGACTATCCATGTCACTGCAAGTGGCATTATTTCATTCTTTTGTAAGGCCTCAGTAGTATTCCATTGTGTATAGATACCACATCTTCTTCATCCACTCAGCTGTCGATGGACATTTAGGCTGGCACATCTCTTTTTGAATGTCCTAAAGGCATCTGCATACTGGAGCTTGTATTTGGGGAGAAGGAAAGACTTGAAGCAATTCCTCCTAGTATTCCTTCATTTTTCTTCATATTTATCTATGGATTTATTTTTAATTTACAGGAAGTATTTTATGGTACCTCATTATTTTAATTTAACAATTCTGTCCATATGAGCATATATAATTCTATGTTATTCTTTTTGATGGTTATAGAGTTGTTTATTTATTATCTAGCTAATCGCCAGTTGTTAGACCCAAGAGAACTAAAAAGATAATGTTCATACAAAACCTCATACATGAATATTCATAGCAGCACTTTCATAATAGCCAAAAAGTGGAAATCACACTAACGACCATCAACCAACAAATGGATAAACAAGATGTATAACATCTATAAATGCAAAATCATCTGCCACAAAAATTTAAAAAAGGAAGGAGTACCAATATATCCTACAACACAGAAGAACCTTGAAAACTTCATGCTAACTGAAGTAACCCAGACACAAAGACCACATATTTTAATGATTTCAAATTTACGTAAGAGGCAAATCTGTAGTGACAGAAAAGAGATTAGCCTGCCTCACTCTTCACCCTGGTGGTTCAGACGGTGAAGAATTTGCCCACAGTGCTGGAGACCAGGGTTTGATCCCTGGGTTGGAAAGATCCCCTGAAGAAGGGAATGGCAACCCACTCCAGTATTCTTGCCTGGAGAATTCCATGGACAGAGGAGCCTGGTGGGCTAGAGTCCATGGGGTTTGAAAGAGTCGGACACAGCTGAGCGACTAACACTTTCACTTCACTTTTCACTCTTAGAAGGCCCACCTTTCTCGGCTTCCACAATACCATTCTCTTCTGGATCTCCTTGCTACCCTCCGACTGACTGGTTTCAAGTATGTCAGCCATCACTAGCTCCTAATGCACTCTGGTCCTCGGTGACCCTTGTATTCTCTCAATATGCTCTTGTGCACAGAGCTCAGAACTTCTGCTACAAGTTTGCTGACACTGTGACTTCCAGATTTATTCCTCCTGCCTTTTCCTCCTCCCAAACTCCAGACCCTCTTGCCATCCACCTACTAAGCATTTCTCCTTAGATGTTCCTCAGGCTCAAAACAGAATTCATCAGTTCCCAAACCACGTCTTTATGCTTTTGCATATGTTGCCTCCTCCACCAGAAACACCCTTCCCACTTCTCTGCCATGTGAATTCCTACTTATTTTTCAAGATTCAGCTTCAATTTTACTTCCTCCTGAAAGCCTTCATGGGTTACTTGGTTTTGATAATTGGCTGCCTTCTGGGTTCCCAAGCACTGTACATATGACATTTTTGCACATTTGCCACACTGTTTAATTACTTTGTCTGATTGATCTCCTCAATGGCTACCATTTTATTTTTGTATCTAGCAGTTAGCACAGTTGCATGGAGAAAATAATGACGATCGCAGCTGACACTTCTATTATGCTTACTAGACACCAGATGGAGAAGGCAATGGCAATCCACTCCAGTACTATTGCCTGGAAAATCCCATGGACGGAGGAGCCTGGTAGGCTGCAGTCCATGGGGTCACGAAGACCCTGACACAACTGAGCGACTTCACTTTCACTCTTCACTTTCATGCATTGGAGAAGGAAATGGCAACCCACTCCAGTGTTCTTGCCTTGAGAATCCCAGGGACAGTGGAGCCGGTGGGCTGCCGTCTCTGGGGTCGCACAGAGTCGGACATGACTGAAGCGACTTAGCAGCAGCAGCAGCAGCAGACACCAGACACCAACTTCAGTAATTTCATTCATATTAATTCACTTAAGCTCCCCCATTTGCCCCTTGAAGCAGGCATGTTTCTATACCCATTTCTCATATGGATAAACTGAATTATGAGTTTAACGAATTTTCCAAGGTTGTACAGATATCAAATAGCAGACTTGGGGTTACACTCCAGACACTCTTGCAACAAAGCCTATGATCTCAACCATTATTATAAATTGATAGGGAGAGGAGACTTGGGTATTCCCTTCTCCTCTCCCAAGTCCTCAAAAATTTCCAAATTGCTGAGATCTTTCTCTTTCACTTTATCTACAGAAAATGACTTTCCTCAAGGTTGTTGTAAATTGTTTATTGTTTATGCACATTGACTCTACTGCCTAAAGCTGACCTGCACACAGGTAAGTATGACTGCCATGTGATTTCACTCACGAACTTTCATTGAGTCCCTTCTCTGTTTCTGTGCCAGGCAGTCTTAGGCAGTGACGATAGACTGGCGAGGCACACAGTCACCCTGTCTTCTTTAGGCAGAACTTGGGAACAAGGACTTGTCTACCTTCTGTCTGATAATTACCTTCTGGTTAAAGGAGAGTTGAGAGAAGTCTTAGAATGCTGCTCCTATTAGGCAGGTTCTCCAGAAAGAAAGAACCAATAAGAACAACAGGATGTGTGTTTGGGGCAGGGGTCAAGGGGATAGAGACAGATTTATTTACAGGAACAGGCTCACCCAACTATAGGCACTGGCAGTTCTGAAATTGACAGGGCAGGCTCAGCAGGCTAGAAATTTGGTGAGGAGTTGTTGTATTCTTGAGTCCAAAATCCACAGGGCAGACTGTGCTGTGCTGTACTTAGTCGCTCATTCGTGTCCAACCCTTTGCCACCCCATGGACTGCAGCCTGCCAGGCTCCTCTGTCCCTGGGGATTCTCCAGGCAAGAACTAGCAGGCTGGAAACTCAAGCAGAGTTTCTATTTCACAGTCCTAAGGCAAACTCCCTTTTATGGGAAAGGTCAGCCTCTGCTCTTAAGACCTTCTTCCAATTAGAAGAGACCTCTCTGAAATCATGGAAGATAATGTGCTTTTCTTTTAAGTCTACTGACTATAAATGTTAATCACTTCAGAAAAATACTTCAGTATGAAAAACACTCTCATAGCAACATCTAGAGTAATGATTGTTAACCATCACACTGACTGCAGCCATAGGGGTCCAAGGGAGAGAAGCCTCAGAGACTGAATAGATAAGCCACCTCCAGCTGAGGAAAGCTTTTAACTTAGGGGCCATGTTTTATGCCATGGTCTGAATTGACTGAGAACATGCTTAAAGCTGTCTTGAGTGCATGCGTGCTCAGTCATGTCCATCTCTCTGCAGTCCTATGATCTGCAGCCCTCTAGGCTCCTTTGTCCATGGGATTCTCAAGGCAAGAATACTGGAGTGGGTTGCCATGTCCTCCTCCAGGGATCTTCCCGACCCAGGAATTGGACCCAAGTCTCCTGGGTTGGCAGGCGGATTTTTTTTTTTTTACCCCTGAGCCACCTGAGATGCCCGCTTTTCTTCCATAGAGGGTCACCATAGATTCTGATTTGTCTGAGAAAGTCTTGGTGTGTGTCTGTTTTCCCAGAGTAATGATTAATAGAAACCTTATCATTGTTAAGAATTACCCAGTTGGGACCATCAATTATATGGTCACCCATTTTTTAAATTTCTTTTGTCAACATCTATGCTTACAGAATATAGAATGCATTTGATTTCCACCGTTTGCATATTTCAAACCAAGGGGAAAAAGTCGTGTCCCAGAAGACTTTCCTGCACCGTACATCAGAATTCCATGATTTATGAATTTGTTTTTCTTCCTTACGGCACGACAGGCACTTGGCAAGGGCCTTTGGGTCCAGCCCTCCCAAGATGTGGGACCCTGGGAAAAACTGCTTGCTGTTTGTTTTGTGGTGACCAGCAGCAGACTCACTTGGATGATGAAAAGCTGAATGGAAAAATACCTCATGGATAATTTTCCCACTTCCTATTCTCACAAAATCAGTGTCTGAATATACAGTTCCCAAGTGCAGGGGCAGCTCCTGGATTGAACTTGTGAGCCTAACTATAACCAAAGGCGCTTCTGAAGACACTGCAGGAGGAGGGTGATGGCCCCGAACCACAGACCCATCACCTGCTGCTCATCCAGTCTGCTTGCAGTTCCCCTCGAAAGACTGCATTCCCGGAGGCTTCCAACCAGCCGTTAGTTACCACCTTCTGTTACAAGTCAGTGGCCTTGTTCCTTTATTGAGTCTCTAAATAAATGTTTGTTAAGTGCCTACTATGTGGCAAGACAGGATGATCTGACAGCTGAAATTAATTAGTCTGTAGCTCTTAGTCCCTGACTGAAAAAAAAGGGGAGGTGTTAGTGGAAATTGGAGGGATAAAATGTTGGTTTTTATTTTTTATTTTTCACAATTGATTCAGAACATAACATCCTATGTCTACAAAAGGGAAAAAGAGGGAATAAACATGAACCACTAAAGGTCAGCTCACTGCACACCTCTTTCAAGTCTTTGCTTGAAGGATGTTGGCTCACTGAGTTTTCTTGGCCACTCTATTTAAAACTGCAACTCACCCTCTCACCCAGAACTCTAAATCTCTGTTCTCCTTTATTTTTTCCACTATGCTTATCTTATAATATATGATACAATTCACCTGGCTATGCTGTTTATTGTCTTTCTTCCTCCATTAGACTGTTGCCTGATAAATTTGTTGAATAAATGGCCCAGGCCTAAAGAATGATGTCAGACAGGCAAAATTCTAGAATGAGCTGAAACTTAAAAACAATGTCAGAACCACACAAAGGGATTTTTAAACCGCGAGAGGCAAGAAGAGTGAGAATCAGATAAGCACACAGACAGTTGGGAAATGCTGAGTACAATTTAGCAGATGACAGGGAATAAAATTATTCAACTCTTATTTTGCTTCTGTCTTGTCCAATAAACAAAAGAAAATGGTAACTTGAAATGGTAGGACAGAATTGCAATTCAGAAAAAAAAAATCAGAAACATTCAGATAAAAGGAGGGAATTGCAATTCAGAGCATGTACTCGTATGTGCTCATATCTCCAGACCCAGACGACTGGCGTTCCAGGTACTAAAGGCACATTTGATCAACATCAGGACCACTATTGGCACTCTTGAACAGGATATGAAAAAGATGAAAAAAGCATCCTAATTTTCAAACAGTAATTAGAGTGGACTACTTACCAGGCATGCATAACATGGTGCAAAATTTTGACACAAAAGTTGAACAAGACAGCTTCACCCAATACAGAGCTGTTATCTTCCTCTATAGAGACATCACCTAGGTTGACCTAAAGCCTTTTTCATCAGCAGTTTTTGGATACAGATATTCATTGAACTATGAATTCCCCTAAGACATACTGTCCTACAGATTCTACTTCACATCTTTATTCACAGCAATATCATCAGAGCTTTTGTCAAGTACCCTGAAGAAATCAGAACACAATTTCTTTATGGCTTTCTCTGAGTCAATGACTCTCTGAAAGGAAGTGAGGTTAGCATGGAATGATCTGGTCTTGGTGGGCTCATGCTGGCTGTGAATGATCACTATCTTTTTTTCTCTCTCTCTGTTTGTTTTTCTTTAGTTAACTCCAAACTTATTTCATTCTAACCAAGAAGGGGAGTTTGGGGTACATCCTTGGATATTAATGATTGCTATATATGTTTGCCACAACTTACAATAATTGTAGCTTTTTGGGGGGGGTGGTTAACACACTCTAGGCAAGATGCCCAGGACTTTATACCGATTATCTAATTTAGTCCTCACATAATTATTACACCCATTTTATAGATAAGGGCACTCAAGTTTAGAAAGGTGAAGCGAGTGACATAAGGGACTGAAGAGGTCCTCCAACTTAAATCTGTGTGATGGCCCAAACCCACTTTAGAAAAAAAAATTGAGGTATAACTGACATGTAACATTATATCAGTTTCAGGTATACAACATATTGATTCAATACTGGTATATGTTGCTAAGTGATAACACCATAAATCTCGCTAATATCTGTCATCATATATAGTAACAAAATTTTTTTTCTTGTGATGAGAACTTTAAGATATACTCACTTAGCAACTTTGGAATATACAATACTGTATTATTAACTATAGTTACCATGCTATACATTACATCTCATGACTTATTTACTTTATAACTAGAAACTTTATTCCTTTTGGTCTCCTTAACCCATCATCTTTTTTAAGTTGCTAATGTACTAGTTATATGCCATGAAAGTCTAGATTTTTGCTTAGAACCTATACCGCACACATAAGAATGTCAGATACTGTAAACATTTGAATGTACCTAACATATGGTACCCCACTCCAATACTCTTGCCTGGAAAATCCCATGGATGGAGGAGCCTGGTGGGCTGCAGTCCATGGGGTCGCTAGGAGTCGGACACGACTGAACAACTTCACTTTTCACTTTTCACTTTCATGCATTGGAGAAGGAAATGGCAACCCACTTCCGTGTTATTGCCTGGAGAATCCCAGGGATGAGGGAGCCTGGTGGGCTGCCATCTATGGGGTCGCACAGAGTTGGACACGACTGAAGTGACTTAGCAGCAGCAGCAGCAACATAAAATATAATATAATCCATAATCAAAATTATTTTGACAGAGTTGAAAGCAAGTGTAAAATTAATAAGAAGATTCAGCAGGGTTGAAAGTAGCCTACATGGCTCAGTGGTAAAGAGCTCACCTGCCAATGCAGGAGACTGGGTTTGATCCCTGGGTTTTGAAGATCCCCTGGAGAAGGAAATGGCAGCCCACTCCAGTACTCTTGGCTGGGAAATTTCATGGACAGAGGAGCCTGGGGCTATAGTCCATAGGGTAGCAAAAGAGTTGGACATGACTTAGCCACTGAACAACACAACAGCAACAAAAAAGGTAGCAAAGTGTCTATTTAACCACTAGAGAAAGATGGTGACCATCCTTGGGAAATTGTCTTTGATTGCGAATTTGGTATGATTCAACACGTTTAATCTAGATGTAGCTTCTAAGGGAACAAATGCTCCCTGCTGCTGCTGCTGCTGCTGCTAAGTCACTTCAGTCATGTCCGAGTCTGTGTGACCCCATAGACGGCAGCCCACCAGGCTCCCCCGTCCCTGGGATTCTCCAGGCAAGAACACTGGAGTGGGTTGCCATTTCTTTCTCCAATGCATGAAAGTGAAAAGTGAAAGGGAAGTTGCTCAGTCATATCCGACTCTTCGCGACCCCATGGACCCCAGCCTACCAGGCTCCTCTGTCCATGGGATCTTCCAGGCAAGAGTACTGAAGTGGGGTGCCATCGCCTTCTCCGCAAATGCTCCCTAGGTAGGTATAAAGAAGAGTATAACATTTGGNTATCCGACTCTTCGCGACCCCATGGACCCCAGCCTACCAGGCTCCTCTGTCCATGGGATTTTCCAGGCAAGAGTACTGAAGTGGGGTGCCATCGCCTTCTCCGCAAATGCTCCCTAGGTAGGTATAAAGAAGAGTATAACATTTGGGTCATTGGAAGTAACTGGGCTTGTCAGAATCTACTCTGGTCATTTACGTGGTATCTAGCTCAAATATTTCAAATGGCCCCTGACAAACTAAGGTAGACCAGAAGAGCACAATGAGGGTTAGAAGGAATTTAGAAACCACAGCGAGCCTGCCTTTAACCAGCCATAACCTAGAAGCATGTCAGTTTGTGCCTTCAGTTCAGTTCAGTTCAGTCGCTCAGTCGTGTCCAACTATTTTTGACCCCAAGAATAGCAGCATATCAGCCCTCCCTGTCCATCACCAACTCCCGGAGTTCAGTCAGACTCATGCCCATCGAGTCAGTGATGCCATCCAGCCATCTCATCCTATATCATCCACTTCTCCTGCCCCCAATCCCTCCCAGCATCAGGATCTTTTCCAATGAGTCAATTCTTCCCAGGAGGTGGCCAAAACATTGGAGTTTCAGCCTCAGCATCAGTCCTTCCAATGAACACCCAGGACTGATCTCCTTTAGGATGGACTCGTTGGACCTCCTTGCAGTCCAAGGAATTCTCAAGAGTTTTCTCCAACACCACAGTTCAAAAGCATCAATTCTTTGGCACTCAGCCTTCTTCACAGTCCCACTCTCACATCCAAAGATGACCACTGGAAAAACCATAGCCTTGACTAGATGGACCTTTGTTGGCAAAGTAATGCCTCTGCTTTTGAATATGCTATCCAGGTTGGTCATAACTTTCCTTCCAAGGAGTAAGCGTCTTTTAATTTCATGGCTGCAATCACCATCTGCAGTGATTTGGGAGCCCAAAATACTAAAGTCTGACACTGTTTCCCCATCTATTTACCATGAAGTGATGGGATGAGATGCCGTGATCTTTGTTTCCTGAATGTTGAGCTTTAAGCAACTTTTTCACTCTCCTCTTTCACTTTCATCAAGAGGCTT
>SJXQ01004155.1:2607-80486 GCA_006408695.1 Aepyceros melampus | reverse complement strand
TGGATAAGATGGTTGGATGGCATCACCAATTCGATGGACATGGGTTTTGTGGACCTTAGGAGTTGGCGATGGACAGCGATGCATGGTGTGCTCTGGTTCATGGGGTCTCAAAGAGTCGAACACGACTCAGTGAGTGAACTGAACTTAGGCAGAAAATAAATTGCTGGAGTCTCATGTAATTTATTATATAGCTACTCCATATTTTCATTCTAAAGTTCTCTTTGGTCATTAATTACTGAGGGTAAGGGAAGAGAAGAATAAAATTTCCAAGAGTGGTCTGAAGGGCTTTAGTAACAGGAGATATGGACTATTATATACAATATAAAAATAGTCTGATACATGTGAAGGAAGTAGAACTGGAAGAATTTCATGATTATTTTCATGCTAGGATTGAGGGAGAAAGCAGAATCAAGCACGAAAATCAGTTTGGTTTGAGACACTGGTTTAATTTTTTGCCATCTCCTGGATTATAGAATTAAGAAGAAAAGAAAGTATGATGTAAGAGATAATGAGTTTATTGTTTAAAAGGATAGTTTCAAAGTCTGAACAATAGGGTGGTGATTTTTTACTCCCAAGCAGCAGTCGTCAATGGCGACTTTTGTTTGTCACAACAGGAGCTTAGTGCTAGTGGCGTGTAATGAATAGGGGACAGGAGTGCTGCTGAAAATCCTGTAATGAACAGGATATTCCCTTAACAAGAAATCACATGGACCAAAACTCAATAATATTGGTATTGAGAAACTGTGTTTTAAGTTGAAATGTCCAACAGGCAGACATTTTGATATTCAGGTCTGGAGTTTAATGCAGAAACCAGTATTAGAGCCACAGGTTTGGAAGGGGCCTCTAATTGACCTCTGGGTGAATCCTTTTTTATTCTTTCCTGATACAGACTTCATTCCTTAGTTTTCTTTCTTTAGTGATTTAGTTCCAACCAATGAAATTTGAAGGAGAAGGGAAGGATGGAGACAGAATGAGGGAGAGAGGGAGGGAGAGAGACGGTGAAAGCATGAAAGCCACAGTCTTTTCTAACCCAAACTGGGAGCTGGTGCCCTATCATTCTGCATCTACCATGTGGAAGACCAACCTTGGCGCCCTGCGGGTGGGCACTAGTTAAGAATGTAAGTTACAGTATGCAGAGATCATTGTGGGCCACCTGAGATATATAAAGATTGGCTAGCTTTATAGCTATATGTCCTTTTGTCTTTCATTAATAAACAGTAGCAGTTCTTGGGTGGGAGAGTTTGGTTTGGAAAAGAATGAAAGGATAGTGAAAAATTGGCACAAATTGTCATGAATAGTAATTGCTGTAAACTGAGCTGTGTCCCTTCAAGATTCTTATGCTGAAGTTCTAACCCCTAATGTGACTGAATTTAGAGATAGGGCCTTTATGGAACTAATTAAGGTTAAATGAAGTCATAAAGATTGGGCCCTGATAAAATAGGTCCTTATAAAAGATACCAACAGAGTTTGTTCTATTTCTGCTATGTGTGGACATAGCAAGAATTTGGTCAAGCCATCTACAAGTCAAGCAGAGAGCTCTGACCAGATTCCAACCAAGCTGGCACACTGATTTCAGAATTCCAGCCCACTCCAGTGTTCTTGCCTGGAGAATCCTGGGGACGGGGAGCCTGGTGGGCTTCCATCTATGGGGTCGCACAGAGTTGGACACGACTGAAGTGACTTAGCAGTAGCAGCAGCCTTAAGGACTGTGGGAAAATAAGTTTTTGTTGTTTAAGCCAAACCATCTAATATTTTGTTATGACAGCCCTAGCTGATTAATGTAGTATCTTATTTGTGTAAGGTTAACCCAATGCTATACCAGAGTAACAAAGAGATATATCCTGAAAAGAGTAATTGTCACACAGAAAAAGACTATCTCATAAGTGTTAAAGTAACCAGGATAGGCCCAAGATGGAGTTGCTCATGCTGAGCCCCATGACAACAAATCAAAGCCAAGTTTCTGTGCTTAGCAATCCCAAGAAAAGAAGGCCTAGGTCAATTTATCAATGTTTGCCTGTTCAGCACAGGTTACTTAATGTAACACCAAGACTTCCCTTTGCTTCATATAAAGTTACCCAGCTTTAACCAGCTGACAAAGGCCCAGTGTAATTTATTTGTTCCTGCTCACTTTGATCTATAAAGCTCTCTCACCTTCTGTGGTTCTGGGGAGCTCTTCTCCATGTGTTAGACTGGAGGCTGCTTGACTGATGAATCACTGAATAAAAGGCTACTAGGTCAATAAATTGTGGGAAATCTTTTAACCTAGGGAAGTCAATACAAGGAATGGTCCATGGCGAGACTGTTGAGAACTTTTAGACCTGAATCTAGAGTGAGGGATAGAACCTAGGAATGGAACCTGAGTCACATCTACGTTGCCTGAAGAGAAGGTGGTAGAATTTAAGAAACAACAGCTTCAAATAGAAAGCAGCAAGAAAAGCTAGAGGAACGAGCCTCATAGTTAGACATGGGCTTTGCTTCTGAAAGATAATGATTTGAATCTCATCTTCATCAGTGACCATCTCTCTAAGTGAGTTAATTTTACCTGGTTTTTAGTTTCCTCACCCCTAAAATTAGGATATCAAAATATACTTCATAAGGTTATTTTTAAGACATAAACTACTGTGCATGTAAAATACCCATTAGTATGAATATAAAGATGTACTCAATACATATTTGATTATGTCAGATAATTTATTTGCGTATATGGCTTGAAGAATTAAACAGAATATTATAGGTTTCTCTAGTTTCTTTAATATCTATTTCAGTAATGACTTATGTTGGCTAATCACAGCATATAGATTTTTATACCATTTTGTTTTTAATGGAGAAGCCAAAAATATGATATAAATATCAACACATTAAATTTTCAAAATTTTAAATATTGAGAGTTTTTATTGTAGTCAAGTTTAATAAATATTGATCTGTTTTCAAGTCCAAATGTGTGTAGCATGATAGAAAATAATATTTGGATATCATAAATAATTTTACACAAAGAGGCATTAAATTTTCATCACTCTTTTGATAGGCATTGAGTGTTATGCTCCCCTAGTTTATTCATAAAGAAACAGAAGCTTAAAATGATTGTCAAAGATTATAATCAGTTACTGGCAGAGCAAGAATTCAAGTGTAAGACTTCTGCCCATATGAAAAGTAAAGGCATAATATCTACTGTATAAGACTATTGTTAGCATTAAACTAGAGAGTCAACCTACAGAATAGGGAAGCGCCAAGCAAAGTGCCTACCACATATTAAGTAGTAAAATGAATCATCCCTCTGACCTGCTTTTAGCTCCCACATATCAAGTGCGTTCTATCTAATTCTGGCACGTTAGGATTCAGAATCTGCTTTATAAAAGAAGTTAGCAAAAGCCTGAATTAAATCTGATTAAACAAAAGAGATTACAGGTTTTAGATATCAAATAACCTATTGCATGTAACAAGATCAAACTAGACATTGCATGATAAATTTCCCTACCCCAGTTCTTTGAAAAGATTTTATCATTGACTTGGACAGAATGTATAATCATTAAGTCTGCAACTGACAGATATTCAAAGCAGAGGTTAGAAGGAAAATAACGTGTAAAAGAAATCTGAAATTCAAAGTGACACAATTTGTTGAGTAAATCAAGGCAGAGTAAATTGTTTGAAATATCTATACAGCATATATTTATTGTTTACTATGTGAAATGTGTGTTCAGCAGTGAAAAGGCAATACAAACACAGACAATGTCCTTGCTCTTCTGGAGTTTACATTCTAGTCCTAAGAGAAAGACCATCAATATATGTTTCATCAGATGACTGTGAATGATTTTGGGAAAAAAATAAGAGTAAGGGAGATGTAGAGACCTGGGGATTTGTTTTAAATAGGATGTTCAAGGAAAGCCTCATTATCAGGCACTGTTACTCAATCATTTATTAATTCATTTCATAATATTTATTTGGAATATTGTTTGAATAGGCACTATACAGCCTGTCATGATTCAATAAGTAATATGGTCAAGTCATGTTTTCAAGAAATAATTCAGTTTGGCAATGATTCTTAACATTTGTGGCAACAAATTTGCCTTTGAAAATCTTTTGAATGCTATGAACAGTCTTCCAAGAAAATTTATTTGTGTATACAAAATACTGTCTGTTTTCAGGATTCCTTGAAACTAAAACTCAGAGTTTAGAAGCCCTTATCTGGAGTTGAAATTATAATCCAGAAAAAAGCCAGCAACATATAATCACTTCTTAATTTCAAGTGAAACTTTAATCATGTATTTAGGATGGCCAAAATTATTGAATGCAATTATAGTACTCTGAACTTAAGAAAAAAAAATGAGGACAGTTAAATGTTTGAAAATAGAAAACATCTAGGAGGTTTCCTTATTTTGGAAGGAAAGTTGGAAAAATCCTTTGCGTTGTGTGCTAAGTTCATTCATTCATGTCCGACTCTGCGACCCTATGGACTGTAGCCTGCTGGGCTCCTCTGTCTATTGAATTTCACAGGCAAGAAAACTGGAGTGGGTTGCCATGTCTCCTCCAAGGGATCTTCCCAACCCAGGAATCAAACCCGTGTCTCTTATGTCTCCTGCATTGGCTGGCAGGGAAGCCTTTTACCGATAGTGCCACCTGAGAAACCTCTGGAAGAGTCCTGCTATTCTTGAAATGAACAAATGATTATTTTTACTGGCTTTGCTTCCTATGTAATGTATCATAATTTTTATGTGGTTATAGTATGGAATAATAAATGTAGATATTAAAAACTCTATGTAAAGGTGATTTTTTTTTACTTCCCTCTCTTTCCCACCCCCATTTTGTTTCAATCCTTCATTTATATTTATTGTGTTGGCTTCAGATTATCAGCAAATTAAGTCTAATGGTAGCATCTAGGATATTGTTCTCACAGGATCATAGACCTTCAAATCTAGATGTAATATTACATTATCACTTTGTCTAATTTCATAGTTGAAGAAGTTGAGACAAAAGACAAAGTGACTTAACTGAGTTCACAGTATATTATCAAGTAATGACACAGTTAACTATGTTAATAAAAGCCAGACATTGAGAAAGCTAGACACTAATGCTATGTTCACTTAAAAATGTGGAAACTGAGCCAGAGAAGGGATAGTATCTGCCCAGGATCACAGGATTAGTAAATAGCTGAATTGGGATTTAAGGCTGGCTTCCTGCTTCCCAGACCTCCCATGGTTACATATCACTCAAGTCTCTGGCTCTAAATCCTCTGAAGTTCTCCTAACCCTTCACTCCTACATCCTACACTCACCAACCTCCTGTTCTTTTATCACTGTAAACCTTGGTTCCCTAAATACTGCATGCAGTCAGGGACAGGTAGAAGATTGTTGTGAAAAGAAAAAGCAGCAACATTCTTGTTTAGCCTCTTTATATTATTTTTCCTACAGATTGGGGTATTTTTCTCAACTATGCATACTCATTCATTCTGCCAAAAAATTCTTTTAAGGCTGTTAAAACTGTAGTCAATTTTCTCAGTTTGATGTTCCAAAGGAACCTGCTGTGTCTTTTTCATTCTGTGCAAAATAGGCATGGCAGGATCCACCAGCTGCTAAAGTCACTGAGTAGCTTAAAAACTTTCTATTTATTTTCTCCATTGTTATGTTTTCACAGTTTCAGAATTTGAACAGCATTTAATTTCTCTCTGCTTTAATTTTCTTTTAGAGAAAGAACGCACTGATATTTGTATGTGTTCGAATACTTTCAAAGAGAGAAATTATTCTTCAAGTATTTATGTCCACTGAATACTAAATAATACTGCAACCTTCTTGAAAAACAAAACCAAAGCCCTAAACCAACCAAAAAACAAACAAACAAAAATCTTGCAAACCAAGGACTACAGGAAGCCTCAGAAGAATATGGCAATTATACTGAAATGGAAAGATGCTTTGCTATATTTTCTCTGGAGAGAGTTCTGACAGTGTTTACCAAATACCCTGAATTTATTCACATCTTTTGTCTCAACAATTGCACATCTTAAACACATATAAAAACGTACAGTGTAGCCACTGCTTTGGTAAAAGGAAACAGAACCTAAATGTTTGGCAATAGGACATTACCACTGACTGAATACAGTCATTATAATGATACAGCCATTATAAGGGAGAAGGCAATGGCACCCCACTCCAGTACTCTTGCCTGGAAAATCCCATGGGCGGAGGAGCCTGCTAGGCTGCAGTCCATGAGGTCGCTAAGAGTCGGACACGACTGAGCGACTTCACTTTTACTTCTCACTTTCATGCATTGGAGAAGGAAATGGCAACCCACTCCAGTGTTCTTGCCTGGAGAATCTCAGGGACGGGGGAGCCTGCTGGGCTACCGTCTATGGGGTCTCACAGAGTCGGACACAACTGAAGCGACTTAGCAGCAGCAGCAGCAGCAGCCATTATAATGATATTTACATACCTTTATTAATATGGAAAATCACTAATAATTTGTGTTCACGTCATAAAAATTTTATAGATTAGTATGCACATTGACGTTTTCATAAATAAGTGACTAGAAAAAAGTACCTCCAATTAGTCTAATTTTGTACAAATGTCCTATCTACTACTCTTCTTGCCAACTATTTATGTCTTTGAACTTAATTTATTGACTTCTTGCCCACAGTAGTTCCTATGGGATGGAGGAGTTAAAAGGGAATTAGAATATGATCTATCTCTGCTTTAAAGATGCTTACCAATTACCAGTGATACAGATATTAAACAAACAAACCAAGAAATAGAAATATGCAGACTGCTAGGAAGTCTACATAAACGGTGGGTTTAATTTTCACAAAGGACTTCCAGAGAGAAGACATTTATCTCCTTGGACTAAGAAAGAAAATAAGACTGTCTACTTTTGTAAACTTGAATTTACTAGGAGTAGCCTTATGTATTGATTGGATTTGTACCAATTTTTGAAATTTAAACTTAATCCATTTTTTACTCTTCCAAAGTGATTTTCTTCTTTTGACCTCAGGAAATGGCAACCCACTTCAGCATTTTTGCCTGGGAAATCGCATGGACAGAGGAGCCTGGAGGGCAACAGTCCATGGGGTCGCAGAGAGTTGGAAACGACTGAGCACAGCACAGTACTATTCATTAGCTAACTCACTCAGGAAATAGCATATTTTTACGTGCCTATCAGCCTTTATTCTCAACATAATGGGGCATTCTTTCAAAAAAAGAGAGCCATATCTCTGACTCCTCACAGAGTTTATGATGGAGTTTAGTAAGTAACAGAGATTAAATAAATGGCCTGTCAAACAGAAAGCCACCATTCAAGGTTAGTTGCAACAGATATGGCATTCTATACAAAGACAATGTAAATATACATTATATATTTAGGAAAAAATAATCTCCCATATTTCTTTGCTGCTGCTGCTGCTAAGTCGCTTCAGTCGTGTCCGACTCTGTGCGACCCCATAGACGGCAGCCCATCAGGCTCCCCCGTCCCTGGGATTCTCCAGGCAAGAACACTGGAGTGGGTTGCCATTTCCTTCTCCAATGCATGAAAGTGAAAATTGAAAGTGAACTCGCCCAGTTGTGTCCAACTCTTAGTGATCCCATGAACTGCAGCCTATCAGGCTCTCCATCCATAGGATTTTCCAGGCAAGATTTATGCTAAAAGAACTCCCAATTAAGATAATGTTTATATACATACTATTCAATACACCTAAGAGATGAAAGTCTCCAGGAAACCTGCTCAAGAGGATAGAATGTATCTTTGTAATCAGACACATCTACATTGGAATTCTAGCTCCTAAAGTTCTAGCCATGTGAACTCAGCATGAATAACAGTCAACATGGAGAAAGCAGTAGCAGATCTAAAATGTTATTAGTGCTTTTAGGGGGATTTCATGAGGTAATCTTGCTAAGCACTTTAACTCTTTTATTTTTTCATTTTCATTGTAAATTTATTTTTAAATCAAGGAATATTTGACTTACAGTATCATATTAGTTTCCATTGTACAACAAAATAATTTGAAATATTTATCAATTATATTTCATTAATAATTATCAATATTATTTATATTCACTATTATGTCCTATATATACTTACAGTTTAAGAGTTACAAACAGCTATGCATAAAACGTCATCACGTACCCATATCTCGCCTCTCCTGTCTTCCCTCTCACCACTAGTAACCACTAGTTTCTTCTCTGTATCTGTGAGTCTGTTTCTTTTTTGTTAGATCCAGTAGTTTGTTTTATTTTTCAGATACAAGTGCTAACATACAGTATTTGTCTTTGTCTGGCTTATTTCACTAAGCATAGTACATTCCAGGTCATCATGGTGCAAATGACAAAATGTGCTTTTTGATAGCCAAATAGTATTCCCTTGCTTATATATAGCACATCTTCTTTATTCATTCATCTATTGATGAACACCTAGGTTGCTTCCACATATTGGCTCTTGTAAATAATGCTGTTATGAATCTTGGAGTGCATATATCTTTTTAAATTAGTATTTTCATTTTCTTTGGATATATACTCAGGAGTGGAATCCTGGATCATATGGTGAGTCTATTTTTATCTTGGGGGAATCTCCTTACTGTTTTGCACAGTGACTGTACCAATTTACTTTTCCACCAACAATGTACAACTGTATCTTTCTTCCACAACCTTGCCAATGTTTGTTATTTGTGTGTGTTTAATCATAGCCATTCTGACAGATATGAGGGTGCTTCGTTTTGGGAGCCCTAGCGAACTGATACAAATCTGTACTCAAATAACAAAAGACACTTTAAAACTTTAAAATGTCTAAATCATATCATAGCCTACTCCTGGTTCTCTAATGCACAAAGTCTTTAATGGATTCCCGTCACACTTGAGTAAAATCCCAAGACCCACAAGACTGCAAGTGAGAACATGATGAGACTCAGATATTTCTTTTAACTCTTTTTTCTATCTTCTATTCATTCAGTCTGATCCTGCTTTATTGGTCTTCTTTCTCTTCCTCAAACACACCAAATTAATTCTCACCTTAAAAAGCATTTCATTTGTTTTTCCAACAGCCTGAATGATCTTCCAGTTATTTGCAAGTTCATTCTCATATCATTCTGGTTTCTTTAAATGTTATTATCACCTAAGAGAGGCTTTTGCTAACCACACTACCTAAAATGGGTACCCTCCTATCCTTCTCTGTCTTTTTATCTGACTTTATTTCCTTTCCTACTACTTACTGCTAATAGATAAAATTTACAGATATTCTCTTTACACATCACTTCCTTCCACTAATATATAAAACCCATGGGAAGAGGGACTCTGTTTTGTCACTGTTATAATCTCAGTGCCTAAAAATCATTTTGCAAAAGATACATACTTGAGATATTTTATGGTGTTAAATGGTATTCCTTTAATAACATGGAAAGAGTTACTGTATTTCATTTAATGAGCACATAAAAGAAAAAATGAGTTAATGTGTATTCTCTTGTGATAAAACATAAAACATTTATGATAAAACATAAAACTTTCTCTTGTGAGCCATCAATAAAAATTACCCAAATCTAATCAATAGATTATGTTGGTTTTGTCACACCCACCTTGTCATATACAGTTGTTATTAAAGAAATCATTGGATGATCAATTATAGTTATTGGGGCTGTAGCAAAATTTTATAATTTATTTGGTCAGCCTTCTTATTTACCGTCTTATATGAGAATAAAACTCAGTTCTGATCTTAGCCTGTCATTTAATAAGCCAATGACCTGAGACAAATCTTTTAATACTACTGAACCTAACTGCTTCATTGCAAACTATGAATAATAATATTGGTCCTGCCTGTCACACAGGGTTATAGTAAGTTTTCATTTTAATAGTGCAGTTATTTTGTTATCTAAAAAGCATTCTCAAATAATGAGTGGCAGTGTGTCCTTAGTGACACTCCAGTCAAAATTGAGAACAAATACTGTTTCTGTTCCTAGCATTTCTATTGCTGTGACACAGTCCTCAGACTAGCCACAGAATTTAATCCAAAGGAGTAGCATAATTGGAAATTCTTGTACCATTTGATCTAAGGATATTTTATCTGATGTGATAAAATATTTAGTGACACTCATCAGATAATTAGCAGGAGATGTATTATGCATTGCTCTTCAAGGACTTATGAGAATAGTCTATAGGACTTGCAAATTTAATCGGAAGGCAGGCACTGAGGAAGCCTAGCTAAGGTAAAGTCTCTGACCTCCCTAGGGAAGAGCAGTTGGAGGATACCCTGTGGAGAGCTGGGATGTTGTGTTACAAGGTGGACCACAGAGTGCAAGAACTACCTGGAGTGGGGACAAGAAGAGAAAGACAAAACTTACTTTGACTTATTAAAAATTAAAACTGTTCTCTACTGTCAATTGCCTCTTGAGAAATCATGATATTATAGGGAATCTATATAACTATTAGAGTCTAACAGTTGTGATAGTCAACTGGAGAAAAAGCAGTTTCCAATACTATATTTTGAGATCACTTATTTGTACCTTTTCCTTCAGTTAGATATATTTAAATGTAAAATATCTTTTTGACACCATTTAAAGTTCTGAAGCAAAATGTAAAATTCAGGCATGTGCACAAAGTTTTAAATATATTCTTATTTAGTAATGACTATAATTCAGATATTATAAATAAAAGAAAAAGCTATAACTAGTTTTTAGAACAGAGTTATAATATGGATATAGTGATGAAAGCATTATAATATTTTTCTCTTTTGTGCATTTAAATCCACATTCAAGCTTTAGCTCACACACACACACACACACACACACACACACACATTTGAATGCTTGCTATGGTATACCATTTATTAAGAATTTATAAAGGGTGCAAATAATACTTAAGAAAAGAAATTGCCATTCATTTAACAATCATGGGCTTTGGTTTTGAAAAGACTTAAATTATATAACAGAATTCTGGTGATGAAGAACCGATTAGTTGTTGCCAAGAGTCTAGTTACAATAACATGATTGAAGAAAGATGTAAGTTCCCAGAAGGTCCATTATATTAGGACCAACTAAGATTAAGAATCTTTATTTTGAAAAGAAGAAATTGGAAAGAAAATGCAATGAAAAGAGCCGAAATGTATGAAAGGCAAGATATAGTGTACATATATATGGTGACCATATTTCTGTTTCATAGAACAAGGAAATATCCTGTGAAACTCAAAAGGAATATATTTAGGATGCATAAAAACATCTATTTTCTCACAGAATGGACTTCCCTGGTGGCTCAGTGTTAAAGAATCTGCCTGCCAAGGCAGGAGACGCGGGTTTGATTCCCTGGTCAGGAAGATCCCTGGAGAAGGAAATGGCAACCCCCTCCAGTGTTGTTGCCTGGGAAATTCCATGGATAGAGGAGGAGCCTGGCAGGCTACAGTCCATAGGGTCTCAAAAGAGTTGGTCATGACGTGGTGACCAAATAACAACCACAACAATTCTCATAGGATATACTAGGGCTAAAGTGTGCTTTACCATAAGTATGATAAGAACAAATTGATACAGTCACTATGGAGAACAGTATGGAGGTTTCTTTAAAAACTAGGAATAAAACTACCATATGACCCAGGACTTCCCTGGTGGCTCGGAGGTTAAAGCATCTGCCTGCAATGCAGGAGACCTGAGTTTGATCCCTGGGTTGGAGAAGGAAATGGCAACCCACTCCAGTATTCTTGCCTGGAAAATCCCATGGACAGGGAGCCTGGTAGGCTACACTCCACGGGGTAGCAAAGAGTCAGACACGACTGAGCGACTTCACTTCACATGACCCAGAAAAGCCACTACTGGGCATATACACTGAGGAAAACATGGAAAAACATGCATGTACCTCAGTGTTCATTGCAGCACTATTTACAATAGCTAGAACATGGAAGCAACTTAGACATCTATTGATAGATGAATGGAAAAAGAAATAGTACAGATACACAATCAAATATTTGGTTCAGTCGCTCAGTCGTGTCCAACTCTTTGCAACTCCATGAATCACAGCATGCCAGGCCTCCCTGTCCATCACCAACTCCCGGAGTCCACCTAAACCCATGTCCATCGAGTCGGTGATGCCATCCAGCCATCTCATCCTGTTGTCCCTCTTCTCCTCCTGTCCCCAATCCCTCCCAGCATCCCTCCTTTTCCAATGAGTCAACTCTTCACATGAGGTGGCCAAAGTACTGGAATTTCAGCTTTAGCATCAGTCCTTCCAGTGAACACCCAGGACTGATCTGGTTGGTATGTTACCATAGATAGCCAGTGGGAATTTGCTATATGACGCAGGGAACCCGAAGCGGGTGCTCTGTGATAAACTAGAGAGGAGGAGTCAGGAGGGAGGTGGGAGGGAGGTTTAAGGGGGGAGGGGAAACATATGCATACCTATGACTGATTCATGTTGATATATGGCAAAAGCCATCACAGTACTGTAAAATAATTATCTTCCAATTAAAATAAAATTTAAAGAATTGATTCACAAATGCTTAGGTAAATGATAATGTTTTGCCTGATGAATCATAAGCTAATATGATTCTTATATATCTATTTTAAAAAGCATTACATGATGCATATGATACAGTTGATTTCAAATAGCAAGAGTTACTTAATGTGTTTGGGCAAATAAATGGCTCACTTGACACATTTTTTGTATGGCCTGAACTGAGTGTCCCATATCATTTCAGGAGTCTAAAATACAGACTCAAATCCTTGTGCTCAAGTAGTTTATATTCTAGTTATAGAGAAAACAGCAAACAAAGTTAATAAATAAAATATTTAGTATATTGGATAGTGGGAAGTTCTGTAGTAAAAAAAAAAAGCAAGGAAGATGGATAGAATAGTTGGAGATGTTAATTTAAAACAGTATCTAGGAAAAGTTGCACATCTTGGAGAGGAGTTTTTCAGGCATTTCAGGAAAAATAAAGGTCAGTATAACTGAAGTGATGGAGAGATGTAAGGGATAGTTATTTATGAAGAGAGTAGAAAAATTATAAATCATAAATCAAGTAGATCATTCCAAGGGGCAGTACTTCTCACATTTTAATTTGCATGTAAATCATGTACAAGTCACATTAAAAGACTCTGATTTAGGAAGTCTAGAGTTTACATTTTGTACAAATTCCCAGGTGATGCTGATACTGGTGGTCTGTAGATCACACTTTGAACAGCAAAAAAAATTGTAACTTGTATGCCATTGTAAGGATTTTGCATTTACTTTGATTGTTGTGGATTGAACTGTGTCCTTCCCACCAAAACAAATACATATGTTCAAATGCTACTTTTCAGTGCTTGTGAATATGAGCTTATTTGGAAATAGGATCTTTGCAAATATAATCAATGTAAGCTAAGGTGCTTATGGATTTGTGTAGGGTGGGATGCATTACTACAATAGTTAGTGTTCTTATAAGAAGAGGGAAATTTGGAGAAAGCAGGGAAGACCATGTAAAGATGGAGGCAGAGATTGGAGTGATGCAACTTCAAGTCAAGGAACACTTAGGATTGCTGGCAACCACCAGAACCTAGGAAGAAACAAAGAATAATTCTCCCCTAGAGCCTTCAAAGAGAGGATGGCCCTGCTGATACCTTAATTTAAGACTTGTAGCCTCTCCAACTGTGAGAGAATAAGTTTCTGCCACCCAGTTTGTGGTAATTTATTACAGAAGCCCGAGGACTCTAATACACTGAGTGAGATGGAGAATGAAACCAGGGGAGGGTTTTAAGAAGACTGCTTCAATCTGACATGTTTAAAAGGAATCCCTCGGCTGCAGAGATGAGAAAACACTGAAGGGAGTGGGGCAGCACAAAAGCTGGGAGACCAGTTTGGAGGCTATAGCAGTAAATCCAACTGAATAGTGGAGGGATGAAGGTGCTTTCAGTCGGGGCATGGTGATGGTGGGGAGACATGGGCATAATCCCAATCTATTTGGAAGCTAGAGTCAATAAGATTTGTTTGTAGAGAGTGAATTATAAAAGAATCAGGGGAATTAAAGATGAAACCAAGTATGTGTTAAATGAGATGGTGAAGATGGTGAGAAGAAAAGTGGGTAGAATAATAGAAGAAATTTAGAACTCTGTTTTGGGTATGTTAAGTGTGAGATGTCTGTCATGCTTCCAACTAGAGACAGTAGGTGGAGCTTCCCTGGAAGCTCAGTTGGTAAAGAATCTGCCCGCAATGCAGGAGACCCCGGTTTGATTTTTTGATTGGGAAGATCCCCTGGGAAGAGTAGCTACCCACTCCAGTATTCATGGGCTTCCCTGGTGGCTCAGATGGTAAAGAATCTGCCTGCAATGTGGGAGACCTGGGTTTGATCCCTGGGCTGGGAAGATCCCCTGGAGGAGGGCATGGCAACCCACTGAAGTATTCTTGCCTGAAGAATCCCTTGGACAGAGAGGTCTCTGGTGGACTACAGTCCAAGGAGTCACAAAGAGTTGGACATGATTGAGTGACTAAGCACAGCACAGAGATATTAAGTAAACAATTTGGTATGTGTCTTGCGCCCAGAACAGAGGTTTTAGCTGAAGATATAACTGATATGAGTTAAAAGGGAAATCACCATGTTTGGGAAAGATGCACCTATGTTTTGAGATCAATGTCAGGAGAGTTATGTGCGTCTAAAACGATCTTTAGTGCTTTAAAGCTTCCAACATAAACGGTTTTACAAGCACCTTATTCCTGCTATCTTTGAATATGACTCAGCATGAAAAAAGCATGATTTCACTAGGGTTTGTGTAATATATAGAAACATCACACCAGTCTAAGAATGAAGAACTTTCAGTATTTATACTTCTGATAAAAATCAATCAAACATGGACCATTTAATCCTCAGGCTCCTGAAGAAGCAGAAGTCATGTTGTATGCATGACACAGCAACAACTATTTAGTTTGATGATGTGTATTTTTTTGTTTTTATCTTGGATATTTTCACCTCAAAGTATGTTACCATCAGAAATAATTTACAGATGCAGTGATATAATAATTCTTTTCATCACCATTTTAAGGATTTAAAATCCTGTCCATTTATGGGGACAGGAGGTGGGGTACGATCTAGCTCTATTTGTGACTAGGAAGATATGTTTGTTTACAGTGATAGGAAATCCATTGTTACTGCAAAGAGACCCAATAACTCTTAAAAAGTGAAGCTGTCATTTTGACCTTAATCTGTCTGGATATTTCTCTCTCTTACTTGGTTCAAAATTCTGACAGGAAAAAGAAGCATGTTTATTCATGCCTCAAGGCCCTTCATGAACACAGGAGGGAGAAAACCCACACATTTTGAAAGGATTGTTGATAAACCCCAAAGACAAAACTATAGCTACAGACCTGGTTTTCTTGTCTATTGCTAACAACAGCAAAAATGACATACTCTGACCGCATTTCATTAAGCAATGTTAAACAACAGTGCATTTTTTGAGGCTTTGGGAAAGCCTATTCCAGATAGTGAGTTTCTAATTTGTCCTTCTGAGGATTGAACTTGAGGTGGAAGATGACTAGTTATTTGCCATTTTAAGATTTTTTAAGATGCTATTTCTTGTTGTCGCTGTTTATAGTTTGTAGTAATGCTAAGGTGGTATTACCATTGGACTTACCTGTGATCATCAGGGTAATAGGTAGAATTCTTGCATTATAAAATATGTATTAAATAAATTAGCTGGTACATATAGCTTTTATGATTTCATGAAACTAATATGAAAACTGGAATATGCATTTAAATTCAACAATTGCAGAGTATCATCCATAGAGTGTTTATTGAATCAGGGCATAGTAGTAAGATTTACTCATTTTATAAAGAATTGTATGTTGTAACCTCCAAGTGTGATTGGTTTGACACAGTGCATTTATGCTGTACCTATTATTTAATTTCACTTACTAACATACTCAGCTGATGCCAGTTAACTTATAACTTATAAATAACAAAACAGCTCTATTTCCTAAAGCTCCTAGAATTAATTCAATTGTAATATCTATTTATTCATTTTTAAACTTTTTGCCAAAGTTTCCCTCTGAAGCTGTACTTTGTTCAACTAAGATTCTATATCTCATCCTATGCCAGTTACCAAGACTCTCTGCACTTAATAATTTCTGTATAGAGATTTAAATCAACACAGTTCTTCTTTTCTAATTTAGAGCATCTCAAAAGTGGTCTACTATTGATATACACTGATCAATAGCATTAGTATCACCTGGATTTTATTCATAGTGTAAATATTGTGAATATTTATAGGTCTTATTATCAGGTCTTATCATTCAGTTCAGTCAGTTGCCCAGTTGTGTCTGAATCTTTGCAACTCCATGGACTGAGGCACACCAGGCTTCCCTATCTATCAGCAACTCTCAGAGTTTACTCAACTCATGTACTTTGAGTCAGTGATGCCATCCAATCATCTCATCCTCTGTCATCCCCTTCTTCTCCCACCTTCAATCTTTCTCAGCATCAAGGTCTTTTCAAATGAGTCAGTTCTTTGCATCAGGTGGACAAAGTGTTGGAGTTTCAGCTTCAGCCTCAGTCCTTCCAATGAATATCAGGACTGACTTTCTTTAGGATGGACTGGTTGGATCCCCTTGCAGTCCAAGCGACTCTCAAGAGTCTTCTGCAACACCACAGTTCAAAAGCATCAATTCTTTGGTTCTCAGCTTTCTTTATAGTCCAACTCTCACATTCATGCATGACTACTGGAAAAACCATAGCTTCGACTAGACAGACCTTTGTTGGCAAAGTAATGTCTCTGCTTTTTATATGCTGTCTAGGTTGGCCATAACTTTTTTTCCAAGGAGCAAGTATCCTTTAATTTCATGGCTGCAGTCGCCATCTACAGTGATTTTGGAGCCCCCAAAATAAAGTCTCTTACTGTTTCCACTGTTTCCCCATCTATTTGCCATGAAGTAATTGGACAGGATGCCATCATCTTAGTTTTCTGAATGTTGAGTTTTAAGCCAACTTTTTCACTCTCCTCTTTCACTTTCACCAAGAAGCTCTTTAGTTCTTCTTTGCTTTCTGCCATAAGGGTGGTGTCATCTGCATATCTGAGGTTATTGATATTTCTCCTGGCAATCTTGATTCCAGCTTGTGCTTCATCCAGTCCAGCATTTCCAATGTGTACCCTGCATATAAGTTAAATAAGCAGCATGACAATCTGCAGCCTTGACGTACTCCTTACTCAATTTGGAGCCAGTCTGTTGTTCCATGTCCAGTTCTAACTGTTGCTTCCTGACTTGCATACAGATTTCTCAAGAGGCAGGTTAGGTGGTCTGGTATTCCCATCTCTTTCAGAATTTTCCACAGTTTATTGTGATCCAAATAGTCAAAGGCTTTGGCACAGTCAATAAAGCAGAAATAGATGTTTTTCTAGAACTCTTTTGCTTTTTCAATGATCCAACAGATGTTGGCAATTTGATCTTTGGTTCCTCTGCCTTTTCTAAATCCAGCTTGAACATCTGGAAGTTCACTGTTCACGTACTGTTGAAGCCTGGCTTGGAGAATTATGAGCATTACTTTGCTAGCATGTGAGACGAGTGTAATTGTGTAGTAGTTTGAGCATTCTTTGACATTGCCTTTCTTTGGGATTGGAATGAAAACTGACCTTTTCCAGTCCTGTGGGCACTGTTTAGTTTTCCAAATCTGATGGCATATTGAAGGCAGAACTTTCACAACATCATCTCTCAGGATTTGAAATAGCTCAACAGTAATTCCATCACCTCCACTAGCTTTTTTCATAGTGATGCTTCCTAAGGCCCACTTGACTTCACATTCCAGAATGTTTGATCTAGGTGAGTGACCACAGCATTGTGATATCTGGGTCATGAAGATTTTTTTTGTATAGTTCTTCTGTGTATTCTTGCCACCTCTTCTAATATCTTCTACTTCTGTTAGGTCCATACCATTTCTACCCTTGGTAGCTCTAATTTTCTTGAAGAGATTTCTAGTCTTTCCCATTCTATTGTTTTCCTCTATGTGCACGTTGATCACTGAAGAAGGCTTTCTTATCTCTCCTTTATATTTTAATGCAGAGTTCCAAAGAATGCAAGGTCTTATCATAGACCTTCTTTATTTAATGTGAGACCCGGTAAATCCATGTTTTCACAAACCTTCCATGTGATTCTGATGTCCAATACAATTTGAGATCCATCATTGTAATTAGTTAACTAATCAAAGAAATGGCATAGAGTTGAATTATTCAGCCTATGAAACTCATTTCCTGATTTTCTAAAGAGAATGTATTGAGAAGCAGGTCTGTCTTTGGTTTCATTAAATAGATTCAGTTATTGAAGATTACAAATAACTTCTTGTGTGAAGTTACTATCACACAACTTTCTTGTGTGAAGTTATTATCAATATTACATTCAAATGTGTCCTTTGAAGGTAAACTATTCTCAAACATACTAAGAAGTGATCCAGCACATAAGGAACTAAAATATGATAATGATTAGGGACCTTTTATCTGCCTTTTACTTAAAATTATAAATATATTTGAAAACATATGAAGAAACAGAAAACAAATGGTTTAAACATTCAGTTTGTTTTAATATTAAATAAGAGCTGTGGCCAAAATGATAACAACAATGATAAAACTAAATTCTAAGCCTAATGGGACTTGTTCCCTTTTCTCTTCTGCATTTGCACTATGGCCATGACCCTTAGCAGCTCTATCAATAATAGAAATAATGAGCTTTTCTGCTGAACTTCACCCTTTAGTCATGTAATCTGATCACCAAGTCTCTGATAAAGGCTCTGTAAAATGGGTAGGTATCACTGACTTTGATTCTTCATGGTATTTGTTGTTCTCTGATTGTACATATGATGCTTGAAAAATTATAGTCACTTCTTCAGAGAGTCATTTACTTTGAAGCCCGTAGTTTAAAAGAAGACTTTTTCACTGAAGACTGAGGCAGGAGAAGGGTTGAAAGGTAATTTCTATTTTGAATGCATTTAAGACTCTTACAAGTGAGGAAGAGCAGGGTCACCCTTGCCATGAGCTGCAAAGCCGGGTCTGCTGACCAGCACCATTTGCCCCTCCCCTGTGCCTCGAGCTTGCAGTCATGCTTTCACTGTCTGCTGAAAATCTCCTTCAGGGGCGTCTGGCTCCCACTGCTCCTACTCAATTATGGCCTCCTGTGCCATATGATCTCTCCACGACCCCCTGGAATAATCAAAACCTTTTAATCTCACCTCACACTGTGCAGAGCTGAGTGTCATATGGCAGTAGTAATTGGGAAGAATGATTCAGGCATTTCCAAAATTTGCAGAGTTTTCATTGTCATTTTAGGGACCCCTGTTCTTTGTTTTGGAATACTTTTTAAAGCTACTATTCTCTGTCTGATGAGCTGTGACAAGTTTTCTGTTTGTAAGCTCTTTTTCTTTGTTTAGTAAGACAATTTTGTGGAGTTTTCTCAATGTTTACAATTATTGCGCTAATTTCTGCTGTACAGCAATATGACTCCACTATGTACATATATACATTCTTTTTCAATATTCTTTCCATCATGTTTATCCCAGGGGATTGGATATGGGACTTGTTTATCCATTCTAAATGTGAAAGTTTGTGTGTATTAATGCCAGACTCCCAGTCCATCTGTCTCTGTCCCCACTCTCCCTTCGCAACCACAAGTCTATTAGTCTCTGTTTTATAGACAGGTTCACTTGTGCCGTATTTTAGACTCTACGTAAAAGTGATACCATGTGCTATTTTTCTTTTGCTTTTTGACTTACTTCACTTAGTATGATAATCTATATTGCATTCATGTTGCTGCAAATGGCCTTATCTTTCCTTGTAGCTGAGTGGTATTCCATAGTGTATCAGTACAGCATCTTCTTTATCTATTCATCTGTCTATGGACCTACAGGGTGTTTTCATATCTTGGCTATTATGAACAGTGTTGCTATGAACAGAGGGGTTATATGTCTTTTATGATCGCACTCTTGTCTTCGTATATTCCCAGAAGTGGGATTGCTGGATTATATAGTAGTTCTATTACTTCTAGTTTCTGAGGAACCTGCATCCTGTTTTCCATAGCGGCTGCAACAATTTCTATTCCTACCAACAATGTAGAAGGATTCCCTTTTCTCCACATCTCTTTGGTGTGAGCCTCAAGGTGGGCTCTGTTTCTGATTCATTTTGTTGTTGTTTTACCACAAGTGATAGTGAACATAACATTTGATGCTCAAGAAAAATATGTTAAAACATGTTGGTAATCTTGATCTTAATGTACCCATAAATAAAGCCAAAGTTGGAGATGTTGCACAGTTTGGCATTGTCTGTGATGTTACAGGCAGCATGAGAACAGACTGTCATACACTAAGAACTTTCTTGAATTCAAAGCCTTTTGAAGATGCCTTACTTCAGTTTTCTGGAATTCTCCAAATAAAGATATGGAGGTTCAGAGAGGTTAAATGCAAAGTTAGTTGGTAGCAATTTTTTTGCATCCTTTGTGAACTTTGAGTCAATGATAAAGTAATTACACCTTGCAAATGATTATGTAACATCATTAGGCAATTGTGTTATTCAATAAAGCTATGTTAATAAATTTTACATAAAACCTATGCATTGTTTTACTTAGCACAGTTTCTTTCTTAAACACACCTCTTTTTTGTACAAGTAGAATCATATTTTTGGTTTGTCTTTAAACTCAAAGCTGATTTGGGCAGTGACTTACAAATAATATGAGAAGCAAGTGAGTGTGTGTGTGTGACAGTGTACTCTGGCTAATCTTTTAGAAAAAGCTGAGATATAATTTGTAACATTACAAAATATGCAATGCTATGGACTACATAGGAAATAGTATTTTGTGTATCAGAGTCATGTGTCCAAGAGGGTGGACAAAGAGGGTTATCATTGCAAAGCTACTGCCCCGCAGGATGGCTTTTGCAGGGATATAGATGACATAATTTTTTTTTCTTTCTCTGTGAACAAAGAGCTTGCACCTCCTCAGCACATTCATTCTCCCCTGCATGGGGTTGTGAGGTCCATGCTGATTTTCAAACCTCAATGTGCAAAAATCTCTTTAGAAATACCTTTCATTGCAATCATTGTTGAAAGAAACTTGCAAGTTGAATTTAATGGTGAGTCACAGTCATTGTAAGAGCTTACTATTTCTTTTATGTAAGAGAGATGCTTTGTCTTTGAAAAAGGCTATGTGTTTAAATCATGTTGGTTGTACCTTTGTCTTTCTCTTGTTAATTATCACATGCTCAGTGGTCATTTTCTGTTAATATTTTCCATGGAGAGTTCATTTTCGGCAGCTTTCTAAATCCAAACTGAGGATTTTAAATACATTTATTCACATAGATTTCTTCAGTTTTCTTTGAGGTTCAAATAGGTAAAGATACTGTTATTTCTCTTGTATGTGTGAGGCCTTGTAGGTGTTTAATAAAGTTTGAGCTAATTTGAATATTGACATTAAAAGTTTCAACTGGTTAAGGTTTTTCCTTTTTCCCTTTCTTATCCCCGTCTCCTTTTTCTTTTATTTTTGGCAAGACTACTTCATAGATGGCATTGTAGAGTTCCTTCAGGGAGCACATAGGCCAAATTGTTATCTTTTAGTGATATTAACACCTACAGCTGATTATTCCCTTGATTCATTAATTTGGCAGGCACTGCAAAGTCAGGGTATTCTAATTATATCATCCTTTCTTCATTTATTAGTTGGATGACTTTTATAAACAGAAACTTGTCCTCATCAATTTTTGATACCCTTAGGTACAATTTCTAGGGGGAAGGCAGGATAAATGTTTTTATTTTCTAGGTTTCGCAATAATGATTTGGTTCCCTGTCATCTTTTAAATTTGATCAGTGAGTTTTATTTTGTTTTAAATATCATGAACTGATGAAATTAAACATATTTAATGTGTTTTAATTCATTGCATTTATTATCTTATTGGTACTCAGGTGGTTCTGTTTGGCCAAATGGGAGCCTACTAGAAGATCCTAGTAGTCTTTGATACTTCCTTAATTTCTGCTAAATAACAAAATATGACAAATTGATTTTGTACATATCTCAGTCCAGATCAGGAAATCTGCCATTTATCCAAGGAAATATGGTTTCTTTTAGTGAGACATTGTACTCAATGATGAAAATCTGGATGGTAGTTTTGTTCATTGCTGCTGAGTGGTTATTGTCTGTAGGCTTTTTCAGTATATGCACACATAATTTCTGTATGTGCATATATACATATATGTGTACATCTAAAATCATAAATTTATACTCATATTTCCAACTCTGATTTAGGTCAAAAGGATGTATAGCAAAATGAATACAGTATTGTAAAGCAAAACAAACTAAAAAAATAAAAATTAATTAAAAAAAAAATAAAATGTATAACATATACACAAGAAAAAAAAAAATTTAACCTTATTCTTGAAACCATATCTCCTTTCTCCTAAGAGAAAGAAAAGTCCTCTGTTTTCAATGTCAACAACATGATTTCTCATTTGGTTTTGTCCCACCCTATACCACAACAGTCTTAGTCTTATACAATACACTACTCACAGAGTGATGGGGTAAAAATAAATCCTTGAAAAGACTAGGCTATCACTTAGCCTCTATATCTAACTATCAAAGTCCTGGAGAATCTTATGAAAGAGAGATATGTTAAATAGTATTTAATAATATAACCAGTAAAATCCACAATGCAGGAAACCCCATGGGACAAATGACCTGAATTTTCAGCCACAAAAACAAAAATATAAAGAAAAATAAGATGAAAATATAGATTCAAAGGGAGGAGACATTTTAGTAGTCCTAACATATGGACTTTATTTGGATCCCAATTAAAATAATTATATGAGCTTTGCTTGGATAAATCTGTTGACTTTGATAAGTACTATGATCCTCAATAAGATCCTAATAATGAGAATAGCTTACTCAACACTCATTAATTAACGGCTTATTTAGTCACAATCATGGTCTTAAAATATTCATAGAGAATCAAAGAATATATAATGGGGAAAAGGCTATTCTCAAATGAGAAATATGGAGATATGTCAAACTCTTATCAGATACTTGCTAGTCTATTTCAATGCTATATTTTTGTTTATCAACTCTTTATATATTAATATGACAGAGACTATAAACATTAGATTGATCTTCAGACTAGATGAATACTCCGAGACCCCTTAAAAGTCATGACAACAATGGTCAGATAAAACTGTATTTACTTGGAGTTTGAAAATCAAGTGAAAATTTGCTAGACCAGTATCTTGAGCATACAAGATAAAACATCATCTGTTTTTTGAAGTGTTAAGAGGAGTAGTTGTATCTATTATGGTTTCAGGTCAATAAGGTTTACACTTCATTGGCGAAGATGCAAAGGGGCATTCTTCACATATTTGGAAATGATATGATAATTGTTGAAATCAATCAATATTTTACAGAAGCAACTTTTTAAAAATTCTAGAGTGAAACAAAATATTATTTATTTACCCCAAAGAGTTTACAAAGACTTAAAATAATTGAAAGCATTGACAAAATAAACAAGTAAATCTAACAGATAAAGCAGACACTAAACACTACTCTTACTTTAGTTTCTAAGTTGGATGTGACAAACACTAATTAGTTGATAATTACTGTGCAATACTATTACAAAATGGGCTTCCCTGGTAGCTGAGCTGGTAAAGAATCCTCCTGCAATGCAGGAGACCTGGGTTCAATCCCTGGGTTGGGAAGATCCCCTGGAGGGGAGGGCATGGCAACCCAGTCCAATATTCTTGCCTGGAGAATCCCCATGGATAGAGGAGCCTGGTGGGCTGCAGTCCATGGGATTGCAAAGAATCAGATATGATTGAGCAACTTAACACATAACACACTATTACAATACAAACCCCTCTGAGCAATGTTGAAGTTTCTTGCCAACTGAAAACTATCAGTGATTTCTTTCACCCAGTAAATCTCTTTGAGATGACTATAGAAAGTATGTTAGCCACTTCTATGGTCAGTCATAGGATTGAAAGTTGGTGACAAAGGGCTGCATGCATTCTTTATGAATATTACAAATAGCATACGTATTACATGTTCTTATTTACTCTTTCTCATCAAAGATAAAAGCCATATTTACAATCTCTGAGGTTGTTGTCAAGTTTGATATTTTATAATAGTAATAGATTTTCTTTTTTAATTTGAAGTATCGTGCATATATGCCAACTCCTTTTACCATAAGTGTAATTACATGGATCTGCCTATTGTAAAACAATGCAAGACCTGGAACATTGCTACAACCACATTTCAAAGAATTTAAAATATATTTGCAAATACATGGAAAGGAATCATACACATAAATAAAATGCAAACAATTTAGTAAAAAAATTTGACAAAGACATTTTTAGAACATTTTGGGAAATAATGAGAAATTATAGGCTTCTGATTTGGGTGGGAATAAAAGATGTCTTGCAGAGAAGGCAATGGCACCCCACTCCAGTACTCTTGCCTGGAAAATCCCCTGGACAAAGGAGCCTGGAAGGCTGCAGTCCCTGGGGTTGCTGAGGGTCGGCCACGGCTGAGCAACTTCACTTTCACTTTTCACTTTCATGCATTGGAGGAGGAAATGGCAACCCACTCCAGTGTTTTTGCCTGGAGAATCCCAAGGATGGGGGAGCTTGGTGGGCTGCCATCTATGAGGTCGCACAGAGTCAGACATGACTGAAGTGGCTTAGCAGCAGCAGCAAAAGATGTCTTGTGTATTTACATTTATTCAGTAAATAATTTCAAGGCAGTCAAGTAAAAATTAGTCAAATCTAAAAAAGAATATAAAATCAAGGGGTGTCACTGTGAGATCAGAAACAAACTGTGAACAATTTTCATATGATACCAAAGGCAGCATTCATAACAGGAGCGATGTTTTCAATAGCAGTAATGATAGGTTCTTTTATTATTTTTTCATGCACTTAAACATAAGGAATGAAACATACAAACTGGAAAAAAAAATTAGGAAAATGTAAATGCATTTCCAGGTTGACTGCATTAGTCACTGCATAAGAAAATTTGAAATACTGAAAAATAGTATACCTTATATATAAAATATAATTTTTCTCAAATGTGACTACCATCTAAAATTTTTTTTTTTTTTTTACGGCGCATCGCCTGCGCCTCCGACCGTGCGCCGGAAGCGGAGGGACCCGCTCCCTCCTCGGTCATAGACAATGGAGTCTAAAAATTTTTTAAAGTACCAATTACAGGTCATAAAATGTAACCATTTAAAATTATTAATAATAAAACAAATTTGATTCAACCATGGTATTCTTGCTAAAGCAAATTATAATAAAACTATTGATTTATAAAGAGATAATAAAAATGTTCAACATTTTAGGATAAAAAGTATTGGTAGATAATGCAATCAATAGTTTATTTTCTGTTTGTGTGTGTGAGATACCTATGTTAATTGCCAATATTTAAAAATTATGATGTGCAATAATTTCTTTAGATATTTATATCCATGCCTAATCTTGTGTTCAAAATTCTCTATTTATCTTCAAAAGATTATTCTCTAAATTTTATAAGCTTTTGGCATCATAAAACCATCATTTGGTTGTAACTTCAATGCTAACAATTATAGGAAAATTGCTGCCAACAACTTTTGCTTGCTCTAATTATTAATTAACTTTATACAAACAAAGCATGCAAACTAAGTGCTGGCTATGGAACAGTAGTCAGTGCAGAATATAATCCCTGAGATAACAAAGACATATAAACTGAACTACAGAAACGTTGTAGTTCTTTACCTAAAAGCACTTTCTAGACAACAGCACAAAGAATCAGAGCCCAGTGTATGCCATTGTCACTCAGCAAGGGATGATTAAAGGTGATCTGCTCCATGCTTTAGTCATGTCTGACTCTTTGCAACCATATGGACTGCAGCCCACCAGCTTCCTCTGTCCATGGGATTCTCTAGGCAAGAAGACTGGACTGGGTTGCCATGACCTCCTCCAGGGAATCTTCCCCACCCCAGGATCAAACCTGTGTTTCTTACATCTCCTGCATGGCAGGCAAATTCTTTACCACTAATGCCACCTGGGAAAGACTAGAGATCTCTTCAAGAAATTAGAGGATACCAGGTGAAAATTTTCATGCAAAGATGGGCTCAATAAAGGACAGAAATGGTAGGGATCTAAAAGAAGCAGAAGATACTAAGAAGAGGTGGCAAGAATATGCAGAAGAAGTGTACAAAAAAATCTTCACGACCCAGACAATCACGATGGTGTGATCACTCACCTAGAGCCAGACATCCTGGAACGTGAAGTCAAGTGGACCTTAGGAAGCATCACTACGAACAAAGCTAGTGGAGGTGATGAAATTCCAGTTGAGCTATTTCAAATCCTGAAAGATGATGCTGTGAATGTGTTGAAATCAGTATGCCAGCAAATTTGGAAAACTCAGCAGTGTCCACAGGACTGGAAAAGGTCAGTTTTCATTTCAATTCCAAAGAAAGGCACTTCCAAAGAATGCTCAAACTACCGGATGATTGCACTCATCTCACACACTAGTAAAGTAATGGTCAAAATTCTCTAAGTCAGGCTTACACAATACATGAACCTTGAACTTCCAGATGTTCAAGCTGATTTTAGAAAAGGCAGAGGAACCAGAGATCAAATTGCCAACATCTGCTGGATCATCAAAAAGGCAAGAGAATTCCAGAAAACCATCTATTTCTGCTTTATTGACTACACCAAGGCCTTTGACTGTGTGGATCACAATAAACTATGGAAAATTCTTAAAGACATGGGGATACCAGGCCACCTGACTTGCCTCTTGAGAAATCTGTATACAAATCAGGAAGCAAAAGTTAGAACTGGATATGGAACAACAGACTGGTTCCAAATCAGAAAAGGAGTACATCAAGACTGTATATTATCACCCTGCTTATTTAACTTATATGCAGAGAAATGCTGCATCATGAGAAATGCTGGGCTGGATGAAGCACAAGCTGGAATCAAGATTGCCAGGAGAAATATCAATAACCTCAGATATGTAGATGACAACACTCTTATGGCAGAAAGTGAATAAGAACTAAAGAGCCTCTTGATGAAAGTGAAAGGGAAGAGGGAAAAAGTTGGCTTAAAGCCAACATACAGAAAAGTAGATCATGTCATCCAGTCCCATCACTTCATGGCAAATAGATGATGAAACAGTGGAAAGAGTGGCAGACTTTATTTTTTTGGGCGCCAAAATTACTGCAGATGGTGACTGCAGCCATGAAATTAAAAGACGATTACTCCTAGAAAGAAAAGTTATGACCAGCCTAGAGAGCATATTAAAAACAGAGACATTACTTTGCCAACAAAGGTCTGTCTAGTCAAGGCTATGATTTTTCCAGTAGTCTTATATGGATGTGAGACTTGGACTATAAACAAAGCTGAGTGCTGAAGAATTGATGATTTTGATATGTGATGTTGGAGAAGACTCTTGAGAGTCCCTTGGACTGCAAAGAGATCCAACCAGTCCATCCTAAAGGAAATGAGTCCTGAGTGCTCATTGGAAAGACTGATGTTGAAGCTGAAACTCTAATACTTTGGCCATCTGATAGGAAGAACTGACTCACTGGAAAAGACTCTGATACTGGGGAAGATTGAAAGTGGGAGGAAAAAGGGGACGAGAGAGGATGAGATGGTTGGATGGCATCACCGACTCGATGGACATGTGTTTGAGTAAACTCCAGGAGTTGGTGATGGACAGGAAGGCCTGGTGTGCTGCAGTCCATGGGATGGGTCACAAAGAGTGAGACAGGACTGAGTGACTGAACTGTACTGAACTGAGCTCCACCTGGGAAGCCCAGGGGGACAGTAATTCACTAAACTCTCAGAGGAATCAATTGAGACAGCAGAAAAGCCGTGCCTGAAGAGCAAGTGTAATCTAGCCTTAGAATTTGGACTTCTTTAGATTCACACTACACTACTAAATTTAAAATAGTTAACCAACAGATACCTACTGTAAAATTTTTTTAATTAAAAAATATAAGGAAAAATACCTTTTAAAAGCCCTAAAAGAACAGGTTGAACTGCTATTAAATTAACTTTCTACCAAATAAGATATAACACAATTCACAGCCATTGTGTAATAACTGTAATGACAACATCCAATCAAAATAAGAAGTAGAAAAATATGAATCTTTAAATGGAATACAGTAATACAGATTTAAAAAATAAATAAATGATAGAAATAGCAGACTAAATCTTTAAAACAATGATTATAAATATGTTTAAGGATTTGTGAAAAAGACAAAACTGTTTAGGGAAAAGATGGAGAATATTAATAGAGAAGTAGAAATGGTAGGAAAAACCCAAATGAAATTCCAGAAATGAGAATTAAGATATCTGAAAATAACCTGTGCCTAGGATTTAAAAAAAACTGGTGTTGCAGAAGAAAAGATGATCAACTTGTGGACAAGTAAGTAGAGACCCTGCCAACTAAAGCACAGAAGATAGGCCAAAAAACAATGTACTGTCAGAGACATGTGAAAAGTATCAAACAATCAAATATATATATATGCAGTTAAAGACTCAAAAGGAGAGGTAGGAGATAATTTGTTAGGAAAGTTTACTGAAGAAATGACAGAAAAATTTCAAATTTGATGAAAATAACCCCCAGATCTAAGACTCTCTGTCAACCTGTAGGAGAATAAAAACAGAAAAATAATTACTCAAGCATGTTATACACAGAGAGCTGCAAATCAAAGAGAAAGAAAAAAATCTTACAAGTAGCAGAGGAAAAATAAACATATAACCTTGACAGGAACACAGGTAAGAATAAAAGCTAAGCTTTTGTTAAGAACAACATAATCCAGATGACAATGAAAGTACGACATTAAATCAAAGGAAAAATAAAAGGAACTAGAATTGGATGTTCAGCTAAAATTCTTCAGAAATTATGAAATGATGACATTTAGGGAAAGAAAAACAAGTGTGTCTGCAGCAGGCAACTGCCTAAGTACCTCCTAGGTAAAGGAGGTACTTCAAGTCAAAGAAAGATGTCACTATATGAATATTGAGGTCTACATAAAGGAAAAAACAACACCAGAAATTATAAATATGTAATAAAATAAGATATTTTTCTTTTTAAAAACTTTTATAAAATGTTTTTGATAATTTAAGGTAAATTAGTAATATTTTCTAGGAAGATCATAACACAATTAAATAGATATAATATGAATTATTAAGTTAGCACAAAATATAAAAGTGATAAATGAAATTATACCATTGTAAATTTATTAAATTGTATGTAAAATGGTATACTATTAATTCATGATAGGCATCCTTGACATCTTTAAGCCTCAAGAGGCCCCAAAGCCCTAGCCTTGAGGTCACCTACACCCAGCAGAAAAGGCTGCCACGTGGTTGGTTTCACAATCAGTAGGACCACTTGCACCTACCAATCTTCAATCTAAGAAGTTTCACTTTACTACTGCTGCTGCTACTGGTAAGTCGCTTCAGTTGCGTCCGACTGTTCAACCCCACAGATGGCAGTCCTCCAGGCTCCCCCATCCATGGGATTCTCCAGGCAAGAACACTGGAGTGGGTTGCCATTTTCTCCTCCAATGCATGAAAGTGAAAAGTGAAACTGAAGTTGCTCAGTCGTAGCCGACTTTTAGCGACCCCATGGACTGCAGCCTACCAGGCTACTCCGTCAGCCCATAAAATTATTCGAATAAGCCAATCATGTTCTTTTGCAGGAGGCAGGTGTCATCCACACTTGTCACTACAAAGCCATGGCCATGCTGGTGTACTCTGTTCCTGAGTACAGTCCCTTGGAGTGCTGCATTGGCACTCCATTGGACTCCTTTGGAGAACTGCATTGGGAGACACTGCATTGCAGTGTTCACCTCCCCTGAGGCTGTGGGTAAATGTAACAAAAATTTCCTTGCCAATCTTAAATGTTGATTATTAGATTTCATGTTTGGCTATCTTATACTTTTTAGGACAGGGGATCCCTCCTATGCTCTGGTTAAAAAAATTTTTTTTGAATATTTGATTTCAGAGAAGACAGGAAAGGAAAAAAAAAACCATTTTAAAGACTGAAAGAAAACTGCAAAATGTAATTAAATACATTCAAATCAATGACAGCAAATATAAATTGTTTAAATCTTTATTTTAAAGACCTACAATATTGGATTTGATTAAAAGCAAGAAAGAAAACAAAGCAAGAAAGAATTATATACTTCTTATATGGAATATATTTTAATAAAATGTAACTGATAGGTTAAAAGTTAAAGGAATGAAAAATAGGTAAGCATAAACGTTAACCATCAGAAAACTAGAAAGACTGTGTAAATAATGTTAAAATATACCATAAGAGAAATTATCAGAGACAGAGAAATATTATGATGAAAGAATCAATGCATCAAAGAAACTTAATCTTAAATATGTATACATTCAATCACTTCAGTTCAGTCGCTCAGTCCTGTCTGACTCTTTGCGACCCCTTGAATTGCAGCACGCTAGGCCTCCCTGTCCATCACCAACTCCTGGAGTTCACTCAAACTCATGTCCATCTAGTCCGTGATGCCATCCAGCAATCTCATCCTCTGTCATCCCCTTTTCCTCCTGCCCCCAATCCCTCCCAGCCTCAGAGTCTTTTCCAATGAGTCAACTCTTCGCATGAGGTGGCCAAACTATTGGAGTTTCAGCTGTAGCATCATTCCTTCCAAAGAACACCCAGGCTGATCTCCTTCAGAATGGACTGGTTGGATCTCCTCGCAGTCCAAGGGCCTCTCAAGAGTCTTCTCCAACACCACAGTTCAAAAGCATCAATTCTTCAGCCCTCTGCCTTCTTCACAGTCCAACTCTCACATCCATACATGACCACTGGAAAAACCATAGCCTTGACTAGACGGACCTTTGTTGGCAAAGTAATGTCTCTGCTTTTCAATATGCTGTCTAGGTTGGGCATAACTTTTCTTCCAAGAAGTAAGCATCTTTTAATTTCATGGCTGAAATTACTATCTGCAGTGATTTTGGAGCCCCCAAAAATAAAGTCTGACACTGTTTCCACTGTTTCCCCATCTTTTCCCCATGAAGTGATGTGACCAGATGCCATGATCTTAGCTTTCTGAATGTTGAGATTTAAGCCAGCTTTTTCACTCTCCTCTTTCACTTTCATCAAGACACTTTTTAGTTCCTCTTCACTTTCTGCCATAAGGGTGGTATCATCTGCATATCTGAGGTTATTGATATTTCTCCTGGCCATCTTGAAACCAGCTTGTGCTTCTTCCAGCCCAGCGTTTCTCATGATGTACTCTGTATATAAGTTAAATAAGCAGGGTGACAATATACATTTAATAATATGCCTTTAAAATAATGGAGCAAAAAATGTAGAATTTGAATGAGTGAAAGACAAACCTAGAGTTATTTATGAAGATTTTAGAAGTCTTAAAAAAAAAGTTTTTAGTATTTGAAAGATAAAAATATAGCTGAAAAAAGAAAAACAGTAAGTATATAGATCTAAACAATGCTAGGAACCAATTTAATTGATACTTATAAAACAATCCTTCTACTAGCTCTGGGGTTCTCCATTTCTTCCTTTTCTAGTTGCTTTAGGTGTAGAGTTAAGTTATCTATTTGGCTTTTTTCTTGTTTCTTGAGGTATGCCTGTATTGCTATGAACTTTCCTCTTAGCACTGCTTTTATGGTGTCCCACATGTTTTGGGTTGTTGTGTTTTCATTATCATTCGTTTCTATGCATATTTTGATTTCTTTTTTGATTTCTTCTGTGATTTGTTGATTATTCAGAAGTGTGTTGTTCAGCCTCCATATGTTGGAATTTTTAATAGTGTTTCTCCTGTATTTGAGATCTAATCTTAATGCATTATGGTCCAAAAAGGTGCTTGGAATGACTTCAATTTTCTTGAATTTATCAAGGTTAGCTTTATGGCCCAGAATGTGATCTATCTTGGAGAAGGTTCCGTGAGCACTTGAGAAAAAGGTGAAATTCATTGTTTTGGGGTGAAATGTTCTATAGATATCAATTAGGTCTAATTGGTCTATTGNATCTAATCTTAATGCATTATGGTCCAAAAAGATGCTTGGAATGACTTCAATTTTCTTGAATTTATCAAGGTTAGCTTTATTGTAGCTTTTCTTTCAAAGAGTAAGCATCTTTTAATTCCATAGCTTCAGTCACCATCTGCAGTTATTTTGGAACCTAAGAAAATAAAGTCTGTCACTGTTTCCTTTGTTTCCTCATCTATTTGCCATGCAGTGACGGGACCAGATGCCATGATCTTCGTTTTCTGAATGTTGAGTTTTAAGCCAACTTTTTCACTCTCCTCTTTCACTTTCATCAAGAGGCTTTTTAGTTCCTCTTCACTTTCTGTAGTAAGGGTGGTATCATCTGCATATCTAAGGTTACTGACATTTCTCTCGACAATCTTGATTCCAGCTTGTGCTTCATCCAGCCCAGCGTTTCTCAGGATGCACTCTGCATATAAGTTAAATAAGCAGAGTGACAATATAAAGCCTTGACATACTGCTTTCACGATTTGTAATCAGTGTTTGTTCCATGTCCCATTCTAACTGTTGCTTCTTATTGACCTGCATACAGGTTTCACAGGAGGCAGGTCAGGTGGTCTGGTATTCCCATCTCTTTCAGATTTTCCACAGTTTGTTTTGATCCACACACTCAAAGGCTTTAGTGTAGTCAATGAAGCAGAAGTAGATTTTTTTTCTGGAATTCTCTTGCTTTTTCTATGATCCAACAGAGCTTGGCAGTTTGATCTCTGGTGCCTCTGCCTTTTTAAAATCCAGCTTGAATATCTGGGAGTTTTGGTTCTTGTACTGTTTAAAATAAAAAAGTTGAAGAAGACTCTGCTGGTAGGAAAATTCAAGTGGCTTTTCCAAACAAAAACCCACAGAAGGCAGTACTGTTAATTTCACACAGAAGTAAGAAAGAACTTTCAAGAAGTGTGACAGAGCATACATCTCAGAACTAGAGAGGACAAAAGTGTAAATAAGGTTTGAAAATAAGCACATTATGTACTTGGAATAAAAATATGAATAAGAAGAACTATGGCTAAGAATACTGGCTACCAGAGTGTCACTGAATACAGAGGAAAATTGCAGAAGGATCAAATCCCAAATCTAGGACTGCCTAGAATCCCTGGGCATATACCCAGAGAAAACCTTAATAGAAGATTAGTCCTAGCTTAAAAGAAAGAAAGAAAGAAAGAAAGAAAGAAATCTGGCATAATTACAGTAATACCAAATTCTATATACATTGAGGAAAAAGAATTGCTAAAGAAAACAGTCACTGGTTAATAAAGGGTAACAAAACCTCATCTCCTTTTCTAAGGACACAGTTGACCTTGAGCTAACTTTCTGTCTCTATTGCCCTAGAAACACAATAAAAGTTGCAAGTCAACTGTGTTACCAGGCAAGATTTATGAATTGCATTTGACTTAGAATACATAAGTGTATGTGTTAAGTCACTTCAGTTGGGTCTAACTATTTGCGACCCTGTGGATTATAGTCCTCCAGTTTCCTCTGTCCATGAAATTCTCCAGGCAAGAATACTGGAGTGGACTGCCATTTCCTCCTCCAGGGGATCTTCCCAACTCAGAGATCGAAACTACATCTCTTGCACTTGTAGATGGGTTCTTTACCAACTGCACCACTTGGGAAGACCAACAGTACTGCTCTCTTTTCCAGGGAATCTTCCTGACCCAGGGATCAAACCTGGGTCTACCACATTGCAGGCAGATTCTTTCTCATTTGAACCATGAGGGAAACCAATCATGTGGGATCATGGTTTCCCAATCAAACCCTTATCCTTTGCATTGCAAGGCAGATTCTTAACCACTAGACCACCTGGGAAAATCCCAGAAACATGATAAAAGTTGCATGTCAGCTGTGTTACCAGGCAAGATTAGTGAATTGCTTTTGACCTTAGAAATATGGATGGATGCTAAAAACCTATTAGAAAACCATAACTTTAGGTTCCTTGAGGATAGTAATCTTTGTGCAGTGCTTATTTCTTATGGGTACATTGGAATGTATACTTTAGACATGTGACAAGAGATATTGGCTCTACTCACATAAATTCTGGGCCAACATGGAACCCATGTTCACAAATGTGGAATGGTCTCTTGCTCCTGAGCTCTCATCTGGAGGCCAAAGGAAATAGCTCCTGTATGACTGCATAGACCATTGCAAAGACTGATGCAAAACCATATCCTCTGAAGAGTAGGCTACACTGCTGGCAGGCTGTACTTCCTGACTCTGTCTCTCTGCTTAAATTAATGCCATGTGCACCCTATTCTGATTCTGTGAATCTGAATATGTGGTTGACCTTGAAATTCCCCTAAATATACACTGATGAAACATTCAGTGCTTTATTGATGCTTCAGTACATATAATAAAATATTAAAATCCTAAAGAGACATAACAATTCTAAATTTGTATTCAACTAATGTAATAGTTTCAAAGTCTCAAAATATATCTTAAAATTGATAGACGCACAAGGATAAGTAGGTAAATCCACAAGTACTGTGAGTTACTTTCATGTAGCCCTCTAAATATGAACATAGTAAATAAAAAAGTTAAGAATAAAGAAAAATTGATAATACAATAAGCCTGATTTAAAGCATTGCTATAAAACATAGTGTCTAATTGCTATAGAAGACACATTGTTTTCCAATCAACAAAGTTTGAGGCAAATTTCACAACATTTTGTATTATGGTATAAAGAGTAAGCTTTACTTTAATAAGTGGAAATGAACAAGGCAGACCAGTCAGTTGTTGGTTAAATAGCTTGTTCTGCCAGCCAGTCTTATTTAATGCCAGCAGTTTTTGCTGGTGATGTCTGGGAAACCCAGGTTTTAGGAACAATGGAAATTGCAATTTCCTTGACGGAATGAGGTATTATCAGTTCTGTGGGAAGCTGAGCTCAGATTCAGTATTAAATTCTGAGAACGTGGGTAACAAACATAGTATACACAACACTCATATCCAGAATACTCAAAGCATTCCTACAAATAAATAAATTACTTTTTAAAAATTTGAATAGATGTTTTATGAGAGACTATAGGTAGCTAAAATACAAAAATTGCTCAGGAAAATAAAACTTAATTGGACAGATTAAAATACATCTGATTAGTATATATTCAAAACCTTGATAATGCCATATATTGATGTAAAATATTAAGAGCTTTGGATATTGCTGGAGTTAGTGCAAATTAGCTCTCTTTTTTAAAACACTTTGGTATTCTCTGGTACCATAATTCTGCACTCTATTCCTTGGATCCAGAGATTTTCACAACACAGCTAAACCAGGAAACATGCACAAGAATGCATATAGCAGAATGATTAACAATAGTAAAAAAATTAGAAACAATACAAATCTCTTAACAGTAGAAATTATACAAATTATAGTATTTTCCTGCAATAGAATAATCTGGTTGAACATGGACAAATCACAAGAGAATAATTTTTAGTGAAAGAAAAAAGTAAAAAAAAAATTATACATGTAGTATGACCCTTTATGTAATTTACAAATGATATTATATAGTTCAGTAGTATAGAGGTATGTACATAGATAATGAACTATAAAGAAAAGCAAGAGAATAATTATACGTGGTTCAAAATAGTGGCTACATCTGTAAGGAGTTCAGTTCCGTTGCTTAGTCATCTCTGACTCTTTGCAACCCTATGAACTGTAGCACACCATGCCTCCCTGTCCATCATCAACTCCTGGAGTTTACTCAAACTCATGTCCATTGAGTTGGTGATGCCATCCAACCATCTCATCCTCTGTCCTCCTCTTCTCGTCCTGCCTTCAATCTTTCCCAGCAAAAGGGTCTTTTGATATGAGTTAGTTCTTTGCATCAAGTGGCCAAAGTATTCAAATTTCAGCTTTAGCATCAGTCCTACCAATGAATATTCAGGACTGATTTCATTTAGGATGGACTGGTTGGATCTCTTTGCAGTCCAAGGGACTCTCAAGAGTCTTCTCCAACACCACAGTTCCAAAGCATCAATTCTTCGGTGCTCAGCCTTCTTCACAGTCCAACTCTCACATCCATACATGACCACAGGAAAAACCATAGCCTTGACTAGACGGACCTTAGTCGGCAAAGTAATGTCCTGCTTTTGAATATGCTATCTAGGTTGGTCATAACTTTTCTTCCAAGGAGTAAGCGCCTTTTAACTTCATGGCTGCAGTCACCATCTGCAGTGATTTTGGAGCCCCCTAAAAAAATAAAAAGTCTGTCACTGTTTCCATTGCTTACTCATCTATTTGGCATGAAGTGATGGGACCAGATGCCATGATCTTAGTTTTCTGAATGTTGAGTTTTAAGCTAACTTTTTCACACTCCTCTTTTACTTTCATCAAGAGGCTTTTTAGTTCCTCTTGGCTTTCTGCAATAAAGGTGAAGTCATCTGCATATCTGAGGTTCTCCCTGCAATCTTGATTCCAGCTTGGCTTCATCCAACCCAGCAGTTCCCATGAAGTACTGTGCATATAAGTTAAATAAGCAGGGTGACAATATACAGCCTTGATGGACTCTTTTCCCAATTTGGAACCAGTCTGTAGTTCCATGTCCAGTACTAACTGTTGCTTCTTGACCTGCATAGAGATTTCTCAAGAGGCAGGTCAGGTGGTATGGTATTCCCATCTCTTTCAGAATTTTCCACAGTTTCTTGTGATCCACACAGTCAAAGGCTTTGGCATAGTCAATAAAGCAGAAATCAATGCTTTTCTGGAACTCTTGATTTTTGATGATCCAACGGATGTTTGCAATTTGATCTCTGGTTCCTCTGCCTTTTCTAAAACCAGCTTGAACATCTGGAAGTTCACAGTTCATGTACTGTTGAAGTCTGGCTTGGAAAATTTTCAGCATTATTTTACTAGTGTGTGAGATAAGTGCAATTGTGTGGTAGTTTGAGCATTCTTTGCCATTGCCTTTCTTTGGGATTGGAATGAAAACTGACCTTTTCCAGTCTTGTGGCTACTGCTGAGTTTTCCAAATTTGCTGGCATATTGAGTGCAGCAGTTTCACAGAATCATCTTTTAGGATTTGAAATAGCTCAACTGAATTCCATCACCTCCACTAGCTTTGTTCATAGGGATGCTTCCTAATGCCCACTTGACTTTGCATTCCAAGTGTCTGGCTCACGGTGAGTGATCACACCATCGTGATTATCTGGGTCATGAAGATCTTTTTTGTATAGTTCTGTGTATTCTTGTCACATCTTCTTCTGCTTCTGTTAGGTCCATACCATTTCTGTCCTTTATTGTGCCCATCTTTGCATGAAAATTTCCCTTGATATCTCTATTTTTCTTGACGAGATCTCTAAGCCTTTAATCAGGGAGGGAAATAAAGGGAGTTTTTAAGAGACAGTTTTTTTTAAGAAAGTGACATATTCTCTTTCTTATTATGTTAGTAGTAAAGACGCTTCATTTTAAATTATTCTTGAAGAGACTTATACTTTGATAATTTCAGTATGGTATTTTTTTACAATGAAAACACAACATTTATAATAAAAGCATAGTGTTTCTCTCTATGTTTATCAATATATATAATCATAAATTCAAAGTACTTGAAAATAAATCTAATAAAAATTGTAAATATTCTGTGGATGAACCTTAAAATATGTGAAAATATATTAAAATGGGCATGAATAAATGAAAATTTCCATTTCTATAGAATACAGGACTCAGTTTTCTAAAAATGTCAAGTTGAACTACAATTTAATCAATTTCAGTCAAAAGTATTTTATTATACAATTGTGAAGCTGATTATAAAATTCACAGTCAACTGCAAAATTCTAATAACAGCCAACACATATTCTTAAAAGAGAAAAATAATAAGAAATTGTACTACTAGATATCAGGATTTATTATGGAATCAAACAGAAAGCCCAGAAATGGATCCATATGTAACTGGACACTTGATTTATTCCACTGCAGATTAATGGAGAAATGACTGACTTTTCCATAAATAGATCTAATATATTTACTATCTTTAAGAGAAAAAAGGAGATTTCCTTATATCATACCAAGAACCAAAGAAAGAAATGTGAAAGACAAAAATATAAAACTTTTAAAAGATAATATATAACAATATCTTTCTGATCTTAGAATCTTAATACTTGAAGAAATTTAAAGATTAAAGATAATAGAGTTTTTACTGTGTTAAAAATTGCCCATGTCAATCAAAAATTATATAAGATACTGAAAGACAAGAGAGATAATTGGAGAACATATATGCCATATATATAGTACTATCAAAATATTTGCAGCTAGAATAAATATAAAATTTTTAATAAATAAGAGAAAGGCAAACAACCTGAAAGAAAAATGAAGACATAACATGAAAAATGGTTGTAGAAATGAAAATACAAATGTCTTACACTTAAAGATAACTGTTCAACTACATTAATCATCCTAATAATGCAAATTTAAACCAATTTGATGGAATTTCACAAGCATCAGATTGACCAAAAAAAAAAAAAAGGTAAAGAGTGACAATATCACATATATCAGTAAGGATGTGGAGCAATGGTATCAAATACACTCAATGGAAGAGTAAATTACTACACTCACTTTAAAATTTATATTGGTATTCCCTGGGAAAGCTAAAACTGTACAAACTCTAATACAGAAATGCATTAACTGGTTTACATTTTAGTGTCCCATGATTTATCATACCTCTTATAACAAAGAATAGCTTACTCTCACATATCATCCTTATGTATGAGGACCTATTTTTTTCTTCACTGGTTAGTTTTAAAAACAATTAAAACTGTTTTTTCTAATGACACACTTTGCAAATTTTGTATTCTTATGAAAAATAAGCATCACATAATAGGCATTTCCTCTAGTCAACAGTCATATGAGATTTTGTCACCCTGCTTATGTAACTTATATACAGAGTACATCATGAGAAACGCTGGACTGGAAGAAACACAAGCTGGAATCAAGATTGCCGGGAGAAATATCAATAACCTCAGATATGCAGATGACACCACCCTTATGGCAGAAAGTGAAGAGGAACTCAAAAGCCTCTTGATGAAAGTGAAAGAGGAGAGTGAAAAAGTTGGCTTAAAGCTCAACATTCAGAGAACTAAGATCATGGCATCTGGTCCCATCACTTCATGGGAAATAGATGGGGAAACAGTAGAAACAGTGTCAGACTTTATTTTTGGGGCTCCAAAATCACTGCAGATGGTGACTGCAGCCATGAAATTAAAAGATGCTTACTCCTTCGAAGAAAAGTTATGACCAACTTAGACAGTATATTCAAAAGCAGAGACATTACTTTGCCGACTAAGGTCCATCTAGTCAAGGCTATGGTTTTTCCTGTGGTCATGTATGGATGTGAGAGTTGGACTGTGAAGAAGGCTGAGCGCAAGATGCTTACTCCTTCGAAGAAAAGTTATGACCAACTTAGACAGTATATTCAAAAGCAGAGACATTACTTTGCCGACTAAGGTCCATCTAGTCAAGGCTATGGTTTTTCCTGTGGTCATGTATGGATGTGAGAGTTGGACTGTGAAGAAGGCTGAGCACAGAAGAATTGATGCTTTTGAACTGTGGTGTTGGAGAAGACTCTTGAGAGTCTTCTTTACTGTGATCCACACAGTCAAAGGCTTTGGCATAGCATATCGGTTAGGCAGGCAGGTCCGCAGGCAGGCTAGGCTCCATAGATCAAGAGTTCAAGTCCCAGATCTGACTCTTTAAAGTGAGCCTTTGTAGCCTAGTGGTTAGGCGGGCAGGTATGCAGACAGGCTAGGCTCTGTAGATCAAGAGTTCAAGTCCCAGATGTTAAAATTAAAGATATATAATATTTTTTTTAATGTACACTATCTTAGATACTGCAGGTAACTTAGCCTTTGCAGGTAACTCTTTCAAAGCCAATAAGCTTTTTGTTTTGGTTTCCTTTCAAAGATTTCCAACAATTATTTTTTTTATATATATACAATAAAACATTTTTTCTTTCAATTTGTTGGTATGCATACTCCCATGACAAATGCTGCATTTCCATCTTTCCTTGTCATTATAAAACTGAACTATGGCTGAGAAATATTCCATTGTGTATATATACCACAACTTCTTTATCCATTCATTTATCAATGGACATCTAGGTTGCTTCCATGTTCTACCTATTTTAAATAATGCTGCAGTGAACAATGGGATACATGTGTCTCTTTTAGTTTTGGTTTCCTCAGGGTATATGCCTAGGAGTGGGATTTCTGTGGGATGGGGAGGGAGATAGGAGGGAGTTTCAAAACGGAGGGGATATATGTATACCTATGGCTGATTCCTGTTGAGGTTTTCAGAAAACAGCAAAATTCTGTAAAGCAATTATCCTTCAATAAAAAATTAATCAATTTTTAAAAAAACAAGCTAAATTTGCTCATTATATCCTGCAGTTTCCTCATTGAATTTTTGGTATACATTCTTATTCAGGATGGTTCAAATTACAACTTTATGATTTCATGACGATGTGAAAGCTATACTTAATCAGTAGAAAATGTACTTCACATTTTGAATTTTGATCTTTTCCCAGGCTGACATATGGTATGATACCCTCTTACAATGCTAGGCAGCAGTAGCAAAACCATAGCTACCAGTGAGCACCAAGATTATGAAAGTAAACACCCAATATACTTACAACCATTACGTACCCATACAATCACTCTGTTTTTCACTTTCAATACAGTATTCAATAAATTACATGAAGCATTTAACACTTTACTATAAAATAGGTTTGTGTTAGATGAGTTTGCCCAACTGTAGGTTAATGTAGGGCTTTTCTGGTGGCTCAGTGGTAAAGAATCCACTTGCCAAGGCAGGAGGCCTGGGTTCAATCCCTGGGTCAGGAAGATTCCCTGGAGAAGGAAATGGAAACCCACTCCAGTATTCTTGCTTGCAAAATTCCATGGACAGAGGACCCTGGTGAGCTACAGTCCATGGGGTTACAAAAGCGTCAGACACTTAGCTACTAAAACAACCACCACCACAAAAGCTAATGTAAGTGTTCTGAGCATGTTTGAAGGCAGGCTAAGTTATGCTATTTAGTAGGTTAGATGTATTAAATGCATTTTCAACTTAATGATATTTTCAGTTTATGATGGATTCATTGGGAGGTAATCTCATTGTAAGTCCAGGAAGAGCTGTAATTTTCTGCTTTTCTCTACCTTTATTTTCTTTATTTGTTCAATGTTTTGATCATTTTTAATGTATTGTCTTCAGTAAAAGCATATTTTTGGTTATTATAATGTGAATGTAGGTATAATATCAATTACTGAGGAATAAAATAAACATTTTTTTCTAATATTTGAAAAACTATCTAGATTATTCTTAGCTATTGGCAAAGTATTGCTTTTATCAGATTTTTTGACAAACTCGCCAAAAAGCAGAGTGAAGATTAAGTTACTCAAAAAAGTCTCCTTAAAACACAGCTTACTGCTGCTGCTAAGTCACTTCAGTCGTGTCCGACTCTGTGCGACCCCATAGACGGAAGCCCACCAGGCTCCCCCGTCCCTGGGATTCTTCAGGCAAGAACACTGGAGTGGGTTGTCATTTCCTTCTCCAATGCATGAAAGTGAAAAGTGAAAGTGAAGTCACTCAGTCGTGTCCGACCCTCAGCGACCCCATAGACTGCAGCCTTCCAGGCTCCTCTGTCCATGGGATTTTCCAGGCAAGAGTACTAGAGTGGGGTGCCATTGCCTTCTCCGAACACAGCTTACACTTCCTGCTTAAAATTTTAGAGTTTTGCTTTTTCGCAACGGGTTTGCTGCCAGGACACAGGTATCATGAAAACCACCATTAAACCTAAGCCAAAATGGGAAAGGAGAAGACCCACATCAACATTGTTGTCATTGGGCATGTAGATTCAGGGAAGTCTACCACGACTGGCCATCTGATCTACAAATGTGGCGGGATCGACAAGAGAACAATTGAAAAGTTCAAGAAGGAGGCTGCCAAGATGGGAAAGGGCTCCTTCAAATATGCCTGGGTCTTGGACAAACTGAAAGCTGAACGTGAGCGTGGTATCACCATTGATATCTCCCTGTGGAAATTTGAGACCAGTAAGTACTATGTTACCATCATTGATGCCCCAGGACACAGAGACTTCATCAAAAACATGATTACAGGCACATCCCAGGCTGACTGTGCTGTCCTGATTGTTGCTGCTGGTGTTGGGTGAATTTGAAGCCGGTATTTCCAAGAACAGGCAGACCCTTGAGCATGCCCTTCTGGCTTACACCCTGGGTGTGAAACAGCTAATTGTTGGCGTTAAAAAAAATGGATTCCACTGAGTCACTGCAGATAGTGACTGCAGCCATGAAATTAAAAGACGCTTACTCCTTGGAAGAAAAGTTATGACCAACCTAGACNTGGCTTAAAGCTCAACGTTCAGAAGACGAAGATCCTGGCATCAGTTTCCATCACTTCATGGGAAAAAGATGGGGAAACAGTGTCAAACTTTATTTTGGGGGGCTCCAAAATCACTGCAGATGGTGACTGCAGCCATGAAATTAAAAGACACTTACTCCTTGGAAGGAAAGTTATGACCAACCTAGATAGTATATTCAAAAGCAGAGACATTACTTTGCCGACTAAGGTCCATCTAGTCAAGGCTATGGTTTTTCCAGTAGTCATGTATGGATGTGAGAGTTGGACTGTAAAGAAGGCTGAGCGCCAAAGAATTGATGCTTTTGAACTGTGGTGTTGGAGAAGACTCTTGAGAGTCCCTTGGACTGCAAGGAGATCCAACCAGTCCATTCTGAAGGAGATCGGCCCTGGGATTTCTTTGGAAGGAATGAGGCTGAAGCTGAAGCTCCAGTACTTTGGCCACCTCATGCGAAGAGTTGACTCATTGGAAAAGAGTCTGATGCTGGGAGGGATTGGGGGCAGGAGGAGAAGGGGACGACCGAGGATGAGATGGCTGGATGGCGTCACTGACTCCATGGGTGTGGGTCTGGGTGAACTCCAGGAGTTGGTGATGGACAGGGAGGCCTGGCAAGCTGCGATTCATGGGGTCGCAAAGAGTCAGACACGACTGAACAACTGAACTGAACTGATGTGGTAACTCTTCTTTGCACTTAAGTTAATGTATCTACTTCCCCTTTCTTTCCCCTTTCTTTTCATTAAGTCTGTTGCTTTTACAGCCTGTATTTTAAGCCTCTTCCAACACTGTTTGAAGAGAAGAAGACAATTTTTGGAGACCTGACTTCAAGATTGCTCCTCTTTAGTAGGAAGCTCCTGTATAGCACAGGGAGCTCAGCTCCATGCTCTGTGATGACCTAAAGGGGTGGGATGGGGGTGGTGGGAGGGAGGCTCAAGAGGGAGGAGATATATGTATACTTATAGCTGAGTCACATTGTTGTACAGCTGAAACCAAGACAACATTGTAAAGTAATTATACTCCAATTTAAAAATAAAATAAAATTTGAAAAAATATTACCCCCGCCCTTTCCCCAGAGTAAGAAGAGGCAGGAAATCAGAGCGCATGTTCTTCCCAGAAATAAAGTTGATACAGTGGCCTGACCTTATCTTAGAGTTACTGAAAACCCTGTTCTCTTCAGACTTCTCGAGAAAGAAAACCAGGCAGTTCCCTGGTGGCCTAGTTGTTAGGATTCCAGGCTTTCACTAGTGGCCCTAGTCACTTCCTCCAGAAATAGGTTCAAAACAACAATTCAAGTACAGACCACACATCACCATCCTCACCACTACTCTCCCACCTGCTCTGCGTGTGGCTGGCCTCTGTCTTGAAACATTTCCTCATTCCCCATCCAACAGCACTGACCACCTGGTATCCTCGGCTCTGCCCTGACAAGCTCCAGGGAAAGTTCCAGACAGAGAGGGGAGGTAGGGGAAGAGTGCTTTCAAGCACCCGCACAACAAGGCTGTGATGTGGAGACTCACTGGTTGAGAATGGCCTCAAACCAGCAACTCACAGCAATAAAGAGCTGGATTTTGGTCGTGTTGGGTAAACAGGTCAGTCTGTTCCTCTGCCAACACAAGGGGTGGGGGACCGGTCACCCACTCTAGATTTTTACATGTCTCCTTCCTGACTGCTCCCAACCCTGGTCTCTTCCCTTTGGTTTTGAAAGGGAAGATCTTTGCACTTGGGCAAGATGCGGCATACAACCCAGACAGAGAGGGCAGAAAAACACAGTTCTTAAAGCTTGAAATGGTCCCAAAATAAGCTTCTGGACAGCCAGGTGTGCCTGCACACTTCTTCAGTAAGGCCTGTCCGGAGACCTCAACCAGGACTCCGTTTTCCCCAAGACCCAACTTTCTCAGCTCTTGCCAGGAAAGCAGGGAAGAAAGGCAACTTGCTGGAAACACAGGAACTGTGTGTCATGATGCTCCCATGGCAGAAGGGGAAAGGGGTCAGCCCCTCGCCACCGCTGCCAGAGAGATGTGGCTTCAGTCTGAGAGGGTGAGTGGGCAGCAGGATGTGAGTCATCCACAGGGCAGTGCCATGCCACAGACTGGGTAGCTAGTAATGCTCTCAGTCGCTCTGTTGCTCCCCCAGCTTCTCATCATTTCACTCAGGCAACAAATAGTCTAGCAAGGGTCTGGCAGAGCAACAAGACTGACTAGAGCTTTTGCCCTCACAAAACACAAACTGCTTCTCACACCCAGAATTTTATACTGAGGACCGGCCCTGAACACGACAGTCAAAATCGACCTTCCACCCACCTCAGCAGCTGTACTGACCCACACAGTTCATCATCCAGGTCATTCTCATTCATCATTCTGCTCAAAAGCAAACATTTACAGAGCGCAGGAGGCTGTCCCCTGCTCTCCATGGGCGCTCCCCAAACCGACTCAGGGACCCTCACTCACCTGATCTGCTCAGCAAGAGAAACTGCTCCAGGAAGAGCACCCTCCACTCCCAGTGCTCCATGGGTGAAGCTGGAGAAAAAGCTGTCTGTTGGAAGAGCAACCAAGAGCCTGGGCCTGTGTCTGGGGGCTCCGAGGGGCTTCAGCTGTTGGGAACGTCTTCGTACGAGACTGAAGTTCTAACAGAGTCCAGTTTGTTCATTTTTCAAGGGAAAATCCATTTCTCTTGGCCTCTGGCTAGAGCCTTGCTCCTCAAAGTGTGGTCCTCAGACCAGCAACAAGGGACCTGGCAGAATCTCAGACCCGCCCAGACGTGTAGAATCGGAATCTGCTTTTTTTTTTTTTTTTTTTTTAATTTTATCTCCTGGTGGTCTAGTCATCCAGACGTCATGCTCCCAATTCAGGGGGCCTGGGTTCAATCCCTGGTCAGGGAACTAGATCCACATGCCACAACTAAGACCTGGTGCAGCCAAATAAATAAATATTAAAAAGAAATTTATTAAAGCACAGTTGATTTACAATGTGTTGATTTCTGCTGTACAGCAAAGTGATTCAGTTATATATGTGTGTGTGTTTCATATTATTTTCTATAATGGTTTACCACAGGTTATTGAATATAGTTCCCTGTGCTATACAGTAGAACCTTCTTGTTTATCCATTCTATATATAATAGTATGCATCTGTTAATTCCAAACTCCCATTCCTTCCCTCACCCACACCCCCCTTGGCAACCACAAATCTGTTCTCTATGTAGAATGTGCATTTTAACAAGGTCCCTGTGGGACTCATAGGCACGTTACACTTTAAGAAGCAGTTACAACAAGAATAATGACTTGTTATCTGGAAAGTTTAGAAAACAATATGGTAGTACCTTCTTCAGTCAGATGTTGAAAAGCCACCACTGTTTCATAAGCCTGATTTTCCTCAGCAAGCACTCAGACCATTTTAGCTAAGGAGGACTTCACGACCTCTGGGGTCAGACTATATGGAATGAGCATCCCACTGTACCATTTTCATGCTGTGAACTTTGGCAAATTCCCTTAATTCTCGCTGCCTCACATTTCTTTTCTCTACAGTGGAGATAATAGAGTTGTTCTCAGGATTAGATGAGCTTCCATTCTGGCTCAGTGGTAAAGACTCTACTTGCCAATGAACAAATCTGTTCTCTATGTAGAATGTGCATTTTAACAAGGTCCCTGTGGGACTCATAGGCACGTTACACTTTAAGAAGCAGTTACAACAAGAATAATGACTTGTTATCTGGAAAGTTTAGAAAACAATATGGTAGTACCTTCTTCAGTCAGATGTTGAAAAGCCACCACTGTTTCATAAGCCTGATTTTCCTCAGCAAGCACTCAGACCATTTTAGCTAAGGAGGACTTCACGACCTCTGGGGTCAGACTATATGGAATGAGCATCCCACTGTACCATTTTCATGCTGTGAACTTTGGCAAATTCCCTTAATTCTCGCTGCCTCACATTTCTTTTCTCTACAGTGGAGATAATAGAGTTGTTCTCAGGATTAGATGAGCTTCCATTCTGGCTCAGTGGTAAAGACTCTACTTGCCAATGCAGAAGACACGGGTTCGATCCCTTTGTCAGGAAGATCACCTGGAGAAGAAAATTACAACCTACTCCAATATTCTTGCCTGGAGAATCCCATGGCAGATTGCAGTCCATGGGGTCACAAAAAATTCAGACACCATTTAGCGACTAAACACACACACACACAGAGGATTAAATAAATTAAGTGCTTGGCGTGTACCTGCCATTTAGCAAGCATGAAATACACATGGATACTAATTGGATTTGGGTGCCCCCAGTTTTCTATATACTCCACTTACCATCTGTTAGGATGAAATGCTTCTGGACTTGGTGGTCTCATACATTATGCACAGATGCTTCGCAGTTTTCTATAAGTGACTTTATTTCTGGAGGCAACATACTGGTACCCCTCCCCCAAATATATTCATTTCAGGACTATCCATTTCATTTATTCCATCCTCACCATCTGCAGGGAATTGAACTTTTCTGCTGTGACTTTGGATAATGACTCTGATGACAATTTATGAATACTTTGAATATGTGTATGAAGAAGCTGAAGTTGAACGGTTCTATGAAGACCTACAAGACCTTTTAGAATTAACACCCAAAAAAGATGTCCTTTTCATTATAGGGGACTGGAATGCAAAAGTAGGAAGTCAAGAAACACCTGGAGTAACAGGCAAATTTGGCCTTGAAGTACAGGATGAAGTAGGGCAAAGGCCTCTTTGCCAAGAGAATGCACTGGTCATAGCACTCACTTCCAACAACACGAGAGAAGACTCTACACATGGACATCACCAGATGGTCAACAACGAAATCAGATTGATTATGTTCTTTGCAGCCAAAGATGGAGAAGCTCTATACAGTCAGCAAAAACAAGACCGGGAGCAGACTGTGGCTCAGATCATGAACTCGTTATTGCCAAATTCAGACTGAAATTGAACAAATGGGGAAAACCACTAGACCATTCAGTTCAGTTCAGTTGAGTCACTCAGTCATGTTCGAATCTTTGTGACCCCATGAATCGCAGCACACCAGGTCTCCCTGTCCATCACCAACTCCCAGAGTTCACTCAGACTCACGTCCATCGAGTCCGTGATGCCATCCAGCCATCTCACCCTCTGTCGTCCCCTTCTCCTCCTGCCCCTGATCCCTCCCAGCATCAGACTCTTTTCCAATGAGTCAACTCTTCGCATGAGGTGGCCAAAGTACTGGAGTTTCAGCTTTACCATCATTCCTTCCAAAGAAATCCCAGGGCTGATCTCCTTCAAAATGGACTGGTTGGATCTCCTTGCAGTCCAAGGGACTCTCAAGAGTCTTCTCCAACACCACAGTTCAAAAGCATCAATTCTTTGGCGCTCAGCCTTCTTTACAGTCCAACTCTCACATCCATACATGACTACTGGAAAAATCATAGCCTTGACTAGACGGACCTTAGTCAGTAAAGTGATGTCTCTGCTTTTGAATATACTATCTAGGTTGGTCATAACTTTTATTCCAAGGAGTAAGTGTCTTTTAATTTCATGGCTGTAGTCACCATCTGCAGTGATTTTGGAGCCCAGAAAAATAAAGTCTGACACTGTTTCCACTGTTTCCCCATCTATTTCCCATGAAGTGATGGGACTGGATGCCATGATCTTCGTTTTCTGAATGTTGAGCTTTAAGCCAACGTTTTCACTCTCCTCTTTTACTTTCATCAAGAGGCTTTTTAGTTCCTCTTCACTTTCTGCCATAAGGGTGGTGTCATCTGCATATCTGAGGTTATTGACATTTCTCCTGGAAATCTTGATTGCAGCTTGTGTTTCTTCCAGTCCAGCATTTCTCGTGATGTACTCTGCATTTAAGTTAAATAAGCAGGGTGACAATATATAGCCTTGACATACTCCTTTTCCTATTTGGAACCAGTCTGTTGACCATTCAGGTATGACCTAAATCAAATCCCTTATGATTATATAATGGAAGTGAGAAATAAATTTAAGGGACTAGATCTGATAGAGTGCCTGATGAACTATGGATGGAGGTTCATGACATTGTACAGGAGACAGGGATTAAGACCATCCCCAAGAAAAAGAAATGCAAAAAAGCTAAATGGCTGTCTGAGAAGGCCTTACAAATAGCTGTGAAAAGAAGAGCAGCCAAAAGCAAAGGAGGAAAGAAAAGATATACCCATTTGAATGCAGAGTTCCAAAGAATAGTAAGGAAAGATAAGAAGGCCTTCCTCAGTGATGCATGAAAAGAAACAGAGGAAAACAACAGAATGGGAAAGACTAGAGATCTCTTCAAGAAAATTAGAGATACCAATGGAACATTTCATGCAAAGATGGGTTCAATAAAGGACAGAAATGGTATGGACCTACTGAAGCAGAAGATATTAAGAAGAGGTGGCAAGAATACAGAGAAAATACTATACAAAAAAGATCTTTACAACTCAGATAATCACGATGATGTGATCACTCACCTAGAGCCAGACATCCTGGAATATGAAGTCAAGTGAGCCTTAGGAAGTATCCCTACGAACAAAACTAGTGGATGTGATGGAATTCCAATTGAGCTGTTTCAAATCCTAAAAGATCATGTTGTGAAAGTGCTGCACTCAAAATGTCAGCAAATTTGGAAAATTCAGCAGTGGCCACAGGACTGGAAAAGGTCAGTTTTCATTTCAATCCCAAAGAAAGGCAATGCCAAAGAATGCTCAAACTACCACACAATTGCACTCATCTCACACACTAGTAAAGTAATGCTGAAGATTCTCCAAGCCAGGCTTCAGCAATGAAGCAATGAACCACGAACTTCCAGATGTTCAAGCTGGATCTACAAAAGGCAGAGGAACCAGAGATCAAATTGCCAACATCTGCTGGATCATGGAAAAATCAAGAAAGTTCCAGAAAAATATCTATTTCTGCTTTGTTGACTATGCCAAAGCCTTTGACTGTGTGGATCACAACAAACTGTGGAAAATTCTGAAAGAGATGGGAATACCAGACCACCTGACCTGCCTCTTGAGAAACCTGTATGCAGGTCAGCCACAATTAGAACTGGACATGGAACAACAGACTGGTTCCAAATAGGAAAAGGAGTACATCAAGCCTGTATATTGTCACTCTGCTTATTTAACTTCTATGCAGAGTACATCATGAGAAACGCTAGGCTGGATGAAGCACAAGCTGGAATCAAGATTGCCGGGAAAAATATCAATAACCTCAGATATGCAGATGACACCACCCTTATGGCAGAAAGTAAAGAAGAACTAAAGAGCCTCTTGGTGAAAGTGAAAGAGGAGAGTGAAAACGTTGGCTTAAAGCTCAACACTCAGAAGACTAAGATCATGGCATCTGGTCTCATCACTTCATGGCAAATAGATGGGAAAACAGTGGAAAAGTAGTTGACTTGATTTTGGAGGGCTCCAAAATCACTGCAGATGGTGACTGCAGCTATGAAATTAAGACACTTACTCCTTGGAAGGAAAGTTATGACCAAACCAGACAGCATATCAAAAACAGAGACATTACTTTGTCAACAAAGGTCCGTCTAGTCAAGGCTATGATTTTTCCGGTGGTCATGTATGGATGTGAGAGTTGGACTACAAAGAAAGGTGAGTGCTGAAGAATTGATGCTTTTGAATTGTGGTGTTGGAGAAGACTCTTGAGAGTCCCTTGGACTGCAAGGAGATCCAATCAGTCCATCCTAAAGGAGATCAGTCCTGGGTGTTCATTGGAAGGACTGATGTTGAAGCTGAAACTCCTCCAATACTTTGGCCACCTGATGTGAAGACCTGATTCATTTGAAAAGAGTCTGATGCTGCGAAAGATTGAGGGCAGGAGGAGAAGGGGGCGACAGAGGATGAGATGGTTGGATGGCATCACCAACTCAATGGACATGAGTTTGTATAAATTCCAAGAGTTGGTGATGGACAGGGAGGCCTGGGGTGCTGCAGTTCATGGGGTCACAAAGAGTCGGACACAACTCAGCAACTGAACTGAACTGAACTGAACTGAATATGAATATAACGCTCTTATCCTCCTGGTTCCAGGTATGTTCAAAAACTTTGTTTCTGCCTTTCTTTCTTTCGGATTTATTTCTGGTTTTTCTGGGTCTTCCTTGCAGCCAGCAATCTTTCTCCAGTTGTGGTGAGTCGGGGATGCTCTCTAGTTGCAGTGCACGGGCTTCTTATTCCCGTGGCTTCCCTTGTTGCAGAGTTGGGGCCCTAGGCACACAGGCTTCAGAAGTTTTGGTGTGTGGGCTCAGTAGTTGCAGCTCACATACTCTGGAATGCTGGGTCAGTAGTTACAGCACACCAGCTCTCAAGCTCCAGAGTGAGAGCTTAATTGCCCCTCGGCATGTGATATTTTTGTTCCTGGACCAGGGATCAAGCCTGAGTCCCCTGCATTGGAAGGAGGATCTTAACTACTTGACCACCAAAGAAGTCCTGAGAACCAGCATTAATACCTTACTGTACAAGGAAATGAGAACCTGAGAGCCCATGACCACACAGTGAGTAGAGGGGCAGAACCTGGAATGCTGGCTGGCACAGGAAGCCCTGGCAGGCTGGGAATGAATGAATGACTCCAGATCCAATGTTCTTCTCACCACTTACAGTTGCCTCCAATGTAAACCAGAGGAGTGACTTTTAGCGGTACAGCTTTCAGGCCAGACAATAGAGAGAGACCAAATAGAGACCTCAGTTGGAAATACTCTGTTCCATTGTTCCCATTTGCATGCTAAGTCGCTTCAGTCTTCTAACTCTTTGCTACTCTATGGACTGTAGCCCAGCCCACCAGGCTCTTCTGTCCATGGGGATTCTCTCCAGGCAAGAATACTGGAATGAGTTGCCATTTCCTTCTCCACTGTCCCCATGAGAATTCATGTTTATTAGATTTTCATTATCAAACTGTGGTCACTGAAATGATCAGGCTAAATAATGCATACACATGTTTAAAACTATACCATACATGGTGGGAATGTAAATTGGTACAGCCACTATGGAGAACAGTATGGATATTCCTTAAAAAACTAAAAATAGAGCTACCACATGACCCTGCAGTTCCACTCCTGGGTATATATACAGAGAAAACCATAGTTCAAAAAGATACCTGCACCAGTAGCCAAGACATGGAAGCAAGCTTAATGCCCATTAACAGAGGAATGGATGAAGAAGATGTGGTACATATACACAATGCAATATTACTCAGCCATTAGAAAGAATGAACTAATACCATTTGCAGCAACGTGGATGGACCTGGAGATTATTATACTAAGTGAAGTAAGTCACACAGAGAAAGACAAATATCATATGATATTTATATGTGGAATCTTTAAAAAAAAAGATAAAAATGAAGTTATTTACATAATAGAAACAGACTCACAGACTTAGAGAAGGAACTTATGGTGGGAGGGGGAAGGTAGAGAGGAAGGATAGTTAGATTTGGGATGGACTGCTTTATTTTATACAGATAATCAACAAGGACCTACTCTATAGCAAAAGGAACTCTGCTCAATACTTTATAATTACTTGAATAGGAAAAGAATTTGAAAAAGAATAGACATATTTATATGTGTAACTGAATCACTTTGCTGTACTAAAATATTGTTAGTCAACTATACTCCAATATGAAATTTGAAAATTAAATTAAAAACACTACACCCTTCAGAAGAGTTTTGAGTTAAAAAGTGCCTCTGCTTGAAACCTCAGTTTTCTAATCTAACCCCCAAAGTAACTACTATTGAGTTCCTTGTGAACTCATGACATTATTTAATATAGTTAAATGTGTACAGCTTAAAAAAAAACAAACTATTTATTTACTTGGCTGCACCAGGATCTTTGTTGCAAAGTGAGGAATCTTCACTTGTGTCATTCGAACCCTTAGTTGTAGCACATGGGATCTAGTTCCTGGACCAAGGATTGAACCTGGGCCCCTTGCATTGGGAGTGTGGCATCTTAGCCGCTGGACCACCAGGGAAGTCCCTAAGTACATACATCTTTTTGTATGTCAGTTATACCTCAACCAAATGGTTTCTTAGAAAATTCCTTGTAATACAAACATAGAAAGTATTTATGTTTTTCTATGATATAAAATACATATTTTTTTTCTTTTTTTTTTTCCATGCAGCTTGTGGGATCTTAGTTCTCCAACCAAGGGTTTGATCCCAGGCCCTGAGCAGTGAAAATGCAGAGTCTTATACCACTAAGCTGCCAGGAAATTCCCCCATTTTTCTCTTTTTCATCAAATGAAATCCTACCACACACAGTTATAGAACTGGTTCTTTTCACTTAACATGTTTAGATACCTCTGCATGTCATCATATATGTATGTATGCTCAGTTGCGTCCAACTCTTTGCAACGCTATGAACTGTAGCCCACCAGGCTCCTCTGTCCATGGGATTTTCTAGGCAGAAATACTGGAGTGGGTTGCCATTTCCTACTCCAGGGAATATTCCTGACCCAGGATTGAACCCATGTTTCTTGCATCTCCTGCATTGGCAGGCGAGTTCTTTACCACTAGTACCACCTGGATATGGAACTCCTTGATTCTTTTAAAAGCTGAGTAACAATCGATCATTGTGTGTGTGTGTGTGTGTGTGTGTGTGTGTTCTAGCACAGGTGGAGTAGCTGGGTCATAGGCTACGTGAATGTTCTCATTTATATGGTGTTGCCAAACTGTACCATTTAGACACCCACCTGTGAGCCTGTAAGAGAAAACGCCAGTTTCAAGGTTCAGCATGTTTCGGATCTTCGGGTTACATGTGGCCAGTGGCCTCATAGCCTACCTACATCTCCTTCATCAATATCGACCTCCCTCTTTAGCATCTCTGAACTCACAATAAGAATGAAACCTTTAGACTGTCATCCTCAGCAGTTAAATTTGTTTTTTTCCCCTTCTGGCTCTTGTAATTCCTGCACAAATCTGTCTTTTCCTTCAGACTGTCCCTTCCAATCTAGACCAAGTCCACTCTCTATCCATCCGTCCATCCTCCCTTCCCTCCCTGCACTCTCCAGGACAGCATCCCCAGCCCAGCCCAGCTGTGAACACACTCGTCTCCTTCCCCTCAGGGTGTGTGTTTGCTTTTCCAGTGAGGTCATCCTCGCAGTCACCACCTTGCTTGTTGATGTTCCTATGACCGCGGGGCCTGTTGGCATGGTGCTTGTTATGGGGTCAGTGTGGGTATCCAGGCTCTGAAGAGACAGATTCTGCCACTGAAAACTTTAGAACTGTAACTACTTGCTGTCTCAGCCCAGGCTGGTTGAGAACTTGCTGCCAAGAACTCTGATGATTAATCCAGGCCTCGCCCCCACCTTCCTCGTGGTTACCCACTTTTGCTTCCTGTTTGTCTGTGCCTGGGGCGCCTAAAACAGGGGCCAATCAGAGGGCTTTACTGATGTTTTCAAACCTTTGGACAATATCTAGGCACCGTTTTTGATGGGGGCTTCTGAGAAAGGAGGGAGGAATCCAGGGCAAGATGGAAAAGAATCATTGCTGGTGCTGCTCTGGGTCCCAGTCCTGAACTAAGAACACCCTCCCTTATCCTAGTGGCTCAGACAGTAAAGAATCTGCCTGCGATGCAGGAGACGGGTGTTTGATCCCTGGGTGGGAAAGGTACCCTGCAGGAGGAAATGGCAACCCACTCTAGTAGTCTTTCCTGGGAAATCCCATGGACAGAGGAGCCTGGTGGGCTACAGCCCATGGGGTCGCAAAGAATCGGACATGACGGAGCCACTAACACACACCGCTATTCCCAAGAGTGCCTCACTGTGACAGGGAAAAGCAAATTTGTATTCCATGTTGAATATGTTTTTTTCACTTTAACCTTTGCTTCTAAATGCTTTTGTTCTGATCATCACTACCTATAAGCATATAGAATGGCCTGTCACAAGGGGGACTCTGTTCCTCTGCCTGAATATTAAAATGCCTTTTCTTGGCTCACAAAGAGGCAATCTGACCCTGCCTACCTGTGAATTGCTGCAGAAAAGAAGAATTGAACACATCCCTACCCCGAGGCTAGCCATTCCAAGAGATATTTTGCAAGACTTTTACTCTACTTCCTTTTTACTTTTTACTCTACTTTTTATTCTACTTCCTCACCTCCTCCCCTTCTCTGTTCTAGAAAAGAAACTGGCATTGAGACATCATAAGATGGTTTTGGGGGACCCTATTTGTGTTCGTTCCTCAGTTGTGTACGACTCTTTGTGACCCCATGGGCTGTAGCCAGCCAGGCTCCTCTGTCCATGGATTCTCCAGGCAAGAATACTGGAGTGGGTTGCCATTTCCTTCTCCAGGGCATCTTCCCGGCCCAGGGATTGAACACGTTTCTCCTGAATTGCAGGCAGATTCTTTACAGTCTAAGCCACCAAGAAAGCCCTTGGGGAACCCTAGTCCACCATCTTCTCAGGCTGTCAACTTTCTGAATAAAATTGTTATTCCTTGCCTCAACACCTTCCGATTTATTGACCTATTGTGAAGCAAGCAGCGCGAGCTTGGACTTGTAGCATCCCTGACCAGCTGCCTGACTTCCCTCTGCTGTGTAAGCCCAAGAGTGAGAACCATGGACAGTGGAGGGGACCCAGAACAGGGCCCAAGATGAAGGATGGGGGATGCAGCCTACTGTGAAATCCAAGCTTAGTAGCTCCATCCACCCCTCCATCACACCTGGGTCCTTTCTTCATCTTATCCTCAGCAGCACTTTCCTCACCATTATCTCCTTCTGCCTTCAAAATTCCATAAATCTCCTTTTGTTCTCACTGTCACTGACACCAAGCAGGACCCTGCAGGGCCCTCCTGAGTACAAAATCTCCTCCTCTTTCTCTTGTGTGTAGAAAAAAGGCTTTAGTCTACTAGAACATCCCTGAGTTCCAGAGAAGGAACAAATCATTACTTAGCAGGGAAGTGAGGAAATGCAGAAACAAAGGAGAAGCAGTTAAAGGAGAAAAGTAACGACAATAGCTCAGTGATAAAACAAGGTCCTAGTTCCTCCTCAAGGGATATACATCACAATCTGACACTATCTTTCTGCTGAAACTAGATTTTTCTGCTGAAACTAAGACCCCCCCAACCCCTGACCCAAGTGGAAGATGACAACTACACGCTGAGCTGAGACTAGGCACTAGCTCCCCAGACCGGTTGGAACCAGAAGGTAGATGACTAAAGATTCCTGAAACATCACCTGGTTACTTCATCACAAACCAATCAGAAGAAAGGCATGTCCCCTGCAGCCCTCACCCCAAATGTTGCCTTTGAGAATTCTTCCCTGAAATTCACGGGTATGGCGTAGGGTGGCATGTGGGGTTCAGGTCTTTGGGGCACGAACTCTCAGTACTCTTACTGCGTGTGTGTGTGCTCAGTCACTTCAGTCATGTCTGAAGTTTCCTATGGACTGTAGTCTGCCAGGTCCTTCTGTCCATGAGATTCTCCCAAGAATATGGGAGTGGGTTGCCATGCCCTCTTCTAGGGAATGTTCCTAAATCAGGGATTGAACCCACATGTCTCCTACATCTCCTGCATGGCAGGCAGATTCTTACCCACTGAACCTGGGGCCCTGCAAAGGAATGCTGTACCTTCCTTCATCACAACTCTGTGTCTGGGTAAATTGGCTTTGCTGTGCTGTGGGCGAGCAGATCGGTGACATCACTTCTATCTACCATGCGCTCCTAGAGATAAACAGCCTCTTCTCCACCATGCTGTCTGATTGTGAAATATGCGGTCATCTTCTCCACGCCCACCAAAATTTCTGCCATGCCCTAGCTCTAAAACCCCAGCCTTCGCTCTGCTCTGCTCTCCCTGAATCCTCTGTACTTGATGATGTCAGTAGACCTCTTTCTTTTGATTGTCCTCTCCGCTGACATCAGTGTGCTCTCTCCTTCTCTGAATCCACATCGGTCTTGTTCTCCAGGGCCTCTCTCTTTTCTGCACACCACCTTCTCTCTCCCAACATCTCCCTTCGAAATCTCAGTGTAGCCCCTAAATCACCACCTCCATCTCCAGGTCCACAGATCTAAATGCCAGCTGCCCATTTCATCCATCAAATGAATTTCAATCACAATTTCTCAACTTCTCACCCCTACCCCAAGCAGCCACCTTCTGACGACTTCCCCATTTTCATGACTCAATAGCTTTCCCAGGTGGCACTGGTAAAGAACCTGCCTGCCAATGCAGGAGACAAAGAGACGGGGGTTCAATCCCGGGTGAGGAGATTCCCTGGAGGCAATGACAACCCACACCAATATTCTTGCCTGGAGAATCTCAGGGACAGAGAAGCCTGGCGTGCTACAGTCCATGGGGTTGTGCCAAAAGTCAGGTATGACTGAAGCGACTTAGTATGCAGCTGTCTCTGAGATGCTCTGAAGCCTCAAGCTTAGTATTCTTGGATCTTCCTTCAGCTTCCACAACACCCAGTCTTTACCTCCTTCAGACTTTCTCACAAACTGGTACCTCTTTTCAGCTCCCCACCCCACCCACATTTCCTGGATTCTTCTGTGCCTCCATCATCAATCCCTTATGCTAACATCTCAGAGGTGCCCCCTGCTATGTGTGGAATGAACCCAACCCAGTGAAACTTCTCCAGGCTGCCCCTCCTGTCTTTCCCAGTCCTGGGACATCCCTCCCTGCCCTCCATCCTGACATTCCTCTTCCATCAGGGCTCAGTATGCAACTCTCCCCTACACATTCCTCTATGGTAATCTCCATGGGATATCTCTCATCTAAACTCACATGTATCTGGATCTGGCACACTCAGCCCTCTTGGCCTGTGTGTTAGTCTTGTTTTCCCAGCCATGTCAGAAGTTCCTGGAGCATCTTCGTGTTTCTTAGGATGAGGCCAGTAAATTCATAAACTCAGGAGCAAGACAAGGAAGGCAAATAAAGAAGGCAGAAAGGGGACGAAGGACATGTGTAAAAGATTAGGAGGATCCCAGTGGATCCTTAGCGCAGTCGGTAAAGAATCTGCCTGCAATGCAGGAGACCTGGGTTCCATCCCTGGGTCAGGAAGACCCCCTGAAGGAGGAAATGGCAACTCACTCCAGTATTCTTACCTGGAGAATCCAATGGACAGAGGAGCCTGGCAGGCTACCGTCCATGGAGTCGCAAAAGTTGGACACAACTTAGTGACTAAACCACCACTGTGGACCAAGCAAAACCCATCTGCAGGGGGATGGCCCTGTGGGCCACTGGTTTGAGACCCTCACCTAGATGCCTTGCCTGAGCTAGCTAGCCTATGAATATTTATTTCTCTGAAGCAGCATCTAGCAAACAGAGGGGAAGGGTGACCTGATTTCCTTGGCCTGGCGTGGAAGGCACAGCCAGCTTCAACAGCTCAGAGGTGTCACCTCCCTTTCTCACCCAGCCCGTAGTGCCGCACCCGATGTCAGGTGCTACCCCTTGGCTCCAGCTTCCTGTGAGGTCTAAGCAGCAGAAGCTTTTCTCACTCACAGACTAAAGAAAGAGCCACCTGCCCCTCCTGCTGCTCATGACCCAATCAGAGCCAGCCTGACCAAGTGCACCCTGGGAGCACCTACCAGGCGGCATGAACATCTTTTGAAGCCTTGGCTGAGCCTCCTATGTTCCAGGGGTGGAGACAGAAGGACTGGAGGGGAAAGACAAAGGCAGGGAGAAGACAGGTGGTGGGAGGTGGGGTGGGAGGGGCCACAGTGGGGGTGGGGGCTTGGCAAAGCACGTGTAGAAATCCAACTAAAATACTTTTTTTTTCTTTGGCTGCACCAGGTCTTAGTTGCAGCGTATGGGGTATTCAGTTGTGGCATGTGGGATTTAGTTCCCCAACCAGGGATTTAACCTGGCACCCTGAATTGGGAACTCAGAGTTTTAGCCACTGGACGACCAGGGAAGTCCTGAAACCCAATTTTGACTCCTCCTGTGGCCACTCTCTCACACCCACTCCATTCTCACTCCCGCCTCCCTAAGTCTAGCCACTCATCCCCAGCTCCTAGCCTCATCCCACTTCCAACCAAGCTACACAGGTGCCCAGACTAATCAGCTAGACCATGACTTTCATGAAGACTCCCTGAACAACTGCTGCCTACAGTAGGGCACAATTCAGAAGGTTCTGGCTGCCCGGTACTCTCCTCTGTCCATCTCGCTTTCTTGTCCATTGAGTCACCATGGAAAAAATCTAGTCGGCCCAGTCTGGCTGTTTCCCACCACCTTCCTTCCCTGCTCTGAAGGCAGCAGCTCAAAGTTTACTTGAGAAAGTTACTGACTTCCGCACAAACATTAGCTGCCACCTATAGCCCATCATTTCTCTCTTCCCAGAAGGCCTGGGTGCAGTAATGTATGTATGTGTGCGTGAGCATGTGTGTTCAGTCACTCATTCGTATCTGACTCTTTTTGACCCCATGAACCCTCGTCTCCTGAATTGGCAGGCGAATTCTTTACCAGGTGCAGCAGTGTGTGCATGCTAAGTCGCTTCAGTTATGTCCAACTCTTTGCAACCCTATGGGCTGTAGTTCAGCAGGCTCCTCTGTCCATGGGTTTCTCCAGGCAAGAATACTGGAGTGGGTTGCCATGCCCTCCTCCAGGGGATCTTCCCAGCACAGGGATCAAACCTGCATCTCTCACATCAACCTGCATTGGCAGGCAGGTTCTTTACCACTAGCACCACCTGGGAAGCCCAAGAACACAGTGGAGTAATTCTAAACCCACGAATAAGAAGAAACTGGAGCTCAGAAGGTGTCAGTCCATTCCTGAGACTACAGGGCTTATGAGCAGCTAAACCTCCTATGCTCTTCCCTGGAGGCCTCCCCACTCAGACCTGCCTTAAATGAGCACCATGAGATAACAAGGTGCAGGTTCCCTTTTTCATGTGACAAACAATGCAACAACTAGAGGGCAGAGCTAGGTAGACAGTTAAGAGGAACATTCACTAGTTTTGTGTTTGCTTATAATCTCTCCTGTTGCTGAAATTCATTTGAAAAAAATTGAACTCCTCCCCCTCAACCCTGGCATCACAGGCTGCATGATGCTGTTCCCCCTGAAAGACACTGAAAAAGCAAAAGATACAAAGTGAGCAGAGCCCAGACGAAGGCAGTGGTATGCTAGAATGTTCTGGAATGTTTTGATCCAGTTTCCTTTCGGAGGTGGCAGACCCTCTGTGTAGTGGAGCTCTGTGTTTGTGGTTTCTGTCTTCATGGAAGCTGTGTGGTTACCTGGAACAGTGAACCAGCAGAACCATGACTTACATTTTCCGACATCATTGATTTATGTACTATTTGTGTTTCAGGATCTCTGTCATTTCCGACAATTGCCAAAACATTTTCTACCAGGAATATTGGTACCTTGGAGTGGGAGGTGGAAACGCAGCACTAACTGCCTCCTGCATAGGATTATACTCATGATCTGCTCAGGGCGAGGCCCAGCAAGAGACAGAGGGAAGCTCCAAGGCCCCAGGGTTGACTGTACCAGCAGGGAGGGACCTGGGTCACATTCAGACCCTTGATGCCTGGCCTCGAGTTGGTGGTCATCCACTCACCATTGAAATCAGGGCTGCAGGAATGTCAGTCCTCAGAGGTGCCTCTGAGTGCCAAAGTTCACTCTGCACCCCAGGTTGATCTCTTGATTCAAGTTATGAGCTTTCTGTGCAAAGTGAGGAGATAACTGAGTTTTGAAAATTCACCACTGAATTCCACTCACTGCCCTGGGCAGCTCCTAGTAACCTGCTCATAGCAGCCTGCCCCTACCTGCCTGTCCCCACTGCAGCCCTGAGTCCTCAGGCCACTCCTGGCCCAGTAACAATCAGAAACAGATGGCACCAGGGGACCCCGAGAGCAGCCCTTCAACTCCTTCACACATCCTCCCCTGTGCTCCCGCTTTATCAGGCCAGCATTGCTCCAGGCACTCAGCTGAGCAACAAGCCATGTGAAAAAGAATTGCTTCACAAGCCTGTGTGATAAAAGGTAATCACAGAGGTATGTACAAAATATAGGTGAGGTCCTGAGCACCATGAGAGGAAGTCTTTGTGAGTTGGAATGCTTGTGCTCAGCTGTGTCTGACTCTTTGCCACCCCATGGACTGCAACTTGCCAGGCTCCTCTGTCCATGGAGGTGACTCTGGTAAAGGAATGAAGGGAAGATAGAAAAGACTGGATGAGAAAGCTGCAAAGGGCAGGTCCAGGCCAGAGCATGACTGCAACATGTAGCCACTAAGCCAATCCGAGCCCCTGCTTCATAATGAGGCCAAGACCCTTATCTACATGTCAGAGTTGGCAGAGACCCTCATTGTTACAGCTTAATCCTAATGTGATCCTGGCTGGAAGGGAAGCCCTTCTCTTCTGCTCTCAGACTGTGTCTTTCTACCTGCAAGTCCCAACAAAGCACTTGAATAAAATGGAATAAAGGAGAAAATATCAGAGAAGGAAATGGCAACCCACTCCAGTACTAGTGCCTGGAATATCCCATGGACGGAGGAGCCTGGTAGGCTACAGTCCATGGAGTCACAAAGAGTCGGACACGACTGAGTGACTTCACTTTCACTTTCATCCAACAAGAGTTAAGTGCTATTTCTTGAAACTCTTGTTTATGGTTATATTAATATATACACATAATTGTGGCTGTGTGTGTGATGAATGTGTAAATTGGGTTGTAATGGGAAAAAAAACACTTTTTTTTTTCAGTGCTATATCAAGTTTTAGTTGTGGCATGTGGGATCAGTTCCCTGACCAGGGATCGAACCTGGATGCCTTGCATTGGGAATGCAGAACCTTAGCCACTGGACCGTGAGGGAAGTCCCTGTGAAAAAACATTTCTTCCTGAGGGTTGTGGTTTTAAAAGCTGAAGAAACCATTGCTTTAAGGGAAAGCATCTATCTATCAACTATTAAACAAAGACTATCAAATTAAATCTTGTTCTAGGTAGAGAAAAAAAGCAAGACTTGGCTCTTATAATTAAACTATGAATTTGGGGATGAAAAGACAAACACACCAGTAGGACAGGATGAGAAAAAAACACCATGACAGAGGGGTGTGCCCAGGAGAGGCTGGCCACGGCCTTGCCATGGTCCCAGTGCTCCCAGTTGGGGGTGGGGAGTGTGAACAAAGACCTGCAGGGGCTGGTGTGGCCCGCCCAGAGCCAGGGGCTGCTCAGTTAACCATTTATTAGTCTGATAGGACTATCCATATTTTGCTTTTCTTAATATTTTTGCCTTGCGGTCCAGCTAGACCCAGCAATGCTGTCTGCCCGCCAGGCTTAGCTCTTCTCTTATCCCTGCTGAGCACTAAACCCTCCAGCAGGGGTAGGGTTCAGGAAAAGAGTGTGTTAGCCGTGACTCAGTCCCAACTCTGCAACCCCATGGACTGTATCCTGCCAGGCTCCTCTGTCCATGGAATTCTCCAGGCAAGAATACAGGAGTGGGTACCCATTTCTTCTCCAGGGGATCGTCCCCATCCAGGGATCGAACCCTGGTCTTCTGCACTGCAGGCAGATTCTTTACCATCTGAACCCCCAAGGAAACCCAAGCCTACCCCCTAACACCCCTGCTTACACACCTGGGGGGCTGCCTGCAAACTAGCTGGGAAGGATGCAGCTGGGCTGATGGTCTGATTTTCAGCTCAGCATACAGGGACTGGCCTCTCTTTCTGCTTGTAAAAGTAGAAATGGAAAAAAGCAACTTTACACAAATAAAAGTTAATTTAAAAATAAGATAAAGTTTCAAAAAAAAAAGTATAAATAGAAAAGCAAAAGTAACCAAAGGGACTAAGATTCTGCTGCTGCTGCTGCTAAGTCTCTTCAGTCGTGTCCAACTCTGTGCGACCCCATAGACGGCAGCCCACCAGGCTCTCCTGTCCCTGGGATTCTCCAGGCAAGAACACTGGAGTGGGTTGCCATTTCCTTCTCCAATGTATGCAAGTGAAAAGTGAAAGGGAAGTCACTCAGTCATGTCCGACTCTTAGCGACCCCATGGACTGCAGCCTACCAGGCTCCTCTGCCCATGGGATTTTCCAGGCAAGAGTACCGGAGTGGGGTGCCATTGCGATTCTATTTCCCCTTAAAGCAAAAACAATTTTTGTCTGCAGATCCAGAATATACTGTGTGCCTTTTCCTAGTCAGGGGCTTCCCAGGTGGCACTAGTGGTAGAGAACTCACTTGCCAATGAAGGAGACCTAAGAGATGCTGGTTTGATCCCTGGGTCAGGAAGACCCCCTGGAGAAGAGCATGGCAACCCATTCTGATATTCTTGCCTGGAGAATTCCGAATGGACAGAAAAGCCTAGTGGGCTACAGTCCACAGGGTCAAAGAGTTAGACACAACTGAAGTGACTTAGCAGCATTTCCTAGTCATCTCTCTGAGCCCAGTAATTAGAAAGGAACTAGACAATATTAATATGCAGCAGTGAAAGGGCAAATGACCTTGATGCTGGGAAACATTGTAGCATCACCTACTCAATGGACTGTGGAGGACAGGGAAGCCTGGCGGACTGCATGAAGTCCATGGGGATGCTAAGAGTCGGACATGACTTAGCGATTGAATAATAACACAGTTGATTAACAATGCAAAGGGCTAAATTTGGGGGGTTGGGAATCCACTTTCTTTCCATTATACTTTGAACTTTTTTTTTTTTTACTTTGAACTCTTTTTAAGAGGTACCCTTAAAGTGCCCTTCCGTGTTGTCTATTCTTGTGCAAAGGCTGGTCTTTTCCTTGGCTCTACACACGCCAAGTCCCTCTCCACACCTCTGCTCCCAGTGGGTTCTGTTGCCTGCAATTTATTCACCCTTGTTTTACACCTACTTGAATTCTGCCTCCAAAATGCCATTCAAATCCCATCTCCTCTAGGAAGTCAACCCACAAGGAGGACTTAGCACTCCTAAAATTTTTTATCCTTTTAAATCTTTATGAATAAGGGGCTCACTCATTTCTCTATTTTTATAGCTTTGTCATGTTAAATGTTTATCACTGAGATCACACATTCCTGGAACCCCAAAGAAGCCAACTTATATTTCTGTGCCTGGCACGGAGCTGAATATATAATAGGACCTCAGAACTGAGATCTATCACAAATCTGATACAAAATCTGACTTCAAGACTCTGGGACCTCGGGAGTTTCCTTAATGCCACTGGGGTATGACTTCCTGTCTTGTAAAACTAGGATGGTAATAGTACCTACAATTTAGAGATGCTTCAGAGGTTAAACAAAACTATAGGTAAATGTTTAACACACAGCACGGGATAGGTTATTTACTATAAATTGGTAAGACAGAAGTCAAAGGACTTTGCTTATTTCTCTATCCAGTCTTAGGGTTTTCCCCATCCTTGTGAGTTTTATTACATTTTTATTTATTTTTGAAATATTAATATTTCAAAATAATTACAATGGTTCCAAAAGCAAGTCAGAACAAAAAGCTATTTCAGAGAAGTGTCATTCTTCTCAATTTCCTTCTTCCTTTTATCCTGTTCCCACTATGCCCTGCAGGTAACTAATCTCATTAGGGATTTTTTTTTTTTTTTTTGTCCTTATTTCCTCCTCTCAAATGATATTCTTAAGACTGTGTTCTTTTGAGACCTGATTCTCGGGACCCTAGTCATCTTTACACTTCAGCTTGGGAGGTGTTGCAAGCAGGTGCTCCATGACAATGGGGTTAGTTGGGGCTAATCCTCAAGGGATTAGTCATGGTGAGAAAGAGCTCACGGGACTGTTGTAAATACTTGCCCCAGGTCCCAATATATCTCTGTGACTGGTAAAGGGACCACAGCCCCATTCCTGCTATTTGGGAGTTCCTGCTACTCCCAGAGGCTGAAGGGAAAGTGTCACGCCCTAACGGAGTATCCCCACAGAGCCCAGGTGGCCTGTCAATCCTCCCATAGAGTGCAGGGCCTGACTCAAAAGTATATGATTGGATTTTTTTAAATAAGTAATTATTTATTTATGGCTGTACTGAGTCTTCGTTGCAGAGAGGGAACTTTTGCTAGTTGCGAAGAGTTGGGGCTACTCTCTAGTTACAGTGTGTGGGCTTCCCATTGGGCTGACTCTCTTGTTATGGAATGTGGGCTCTAGGGTGTGTGGGCTTCAGTAGTTGCAGAGTGTCGACTCAGTACTTGTGGCTTAAGGGCTCCAGAGCACAGGCTCAGTAGTTGTGGCACACAGGCATAGTTGCCCCACTGCACGTGGGATCTTTCCAGACCAGGGATCGATCAAACTGGTGTCCCTTGCATTGCAAGGTGGACTCTTCACCACGGAAGTCCCTTTAAAGAACTTTATTTATTTATTGATTTTTGGCTGTGCTGGGTCTTCCTTGCTATGCAGGCTTTTTTCTAGCTGTAGAGAGTCGGAGCTACTCTCCAGTTGTGGTGCACAGGTTACTCATTATGGTGGCTCTCTTGTTGCAGAGCATGGGCTTCAGGGCAGGCAGGCTTCAGTAGGCACACAGGCTTAGTTGCTCTGAGGCCTGTGGAATCTTCTTGGATCAGGGATTGAACCTGAACCCATGTGTCCTGCATTGCCAGGCAGATTCTCTACCACTGATTCACCAGGGAAGCCCCTATGATTGCACTTTTAAAAAATCCACACCCAAGCATGTGTAGTGACCTTTGCTCATGATGGGAAAGCAGCCCTTTATGCTTCTAATCCTTATTTCTCCTTGGGATCTGATGGATCAAGTTTGAAAAGCTCCTAGGCACTTCTCCATAGGACCTCATTTCAAGGAGGAAAAAAAAAAAAAAAAACCCTGAGTAAATAAAAGGGCCAGCCATAGGGAGGCGGCTAGAGGAAGCGGAGGCCCGGAGGCCCACAGCTAGAGGTATTCATTGGAAAAAGCAGTGGGCGGAGAGGCTCCTGACTCTGAGGAGTCAGGCTGGCCCCAAGTCAGCTCCGAGGTGGTGACTCACAGCGAGGAAAAGGAGTGCCCTGTGCTCTGGGGGAGGCTGCCTGCTCCAAACAGGGGAGCAGTGGCCAAGGAAGGAAATGAAGCAATCCAGGATTGATGAGTAGCCTTGGGGCAACCCAAGCTGGGAGCCCAAGTTGTTCCCAACTGCTGCCACTACATATTGTTACCCTGCGCACCCAACGGACAAACATCATGGAAGAGAGTGGATTTGCCTGGGAAAGGGAATCGGGCCTTGTTCTGGACAAATAGTTCCACCTTTCTTTCCCCAAGCTGGGGAAGACCTGGCAGCCAACATCCTGACACAGCCCAAAGCCATGCTTTATTTTACTTGTAATTAGAAAAACACTTGGGGACTTCCCTGGTGGTCCAGGGGTTAAGACTCTTCACTTCCAGTGCAAAGGGCACGGTTTCAATTCCTGGGAACTAAGATCCTATATGCCACATGGTGTCTCCAAAAATGATTAATAATAATAATTAATTGTTTCTTTTTTAAAAAAGGAAAAATACTTGAAAGAGGTGACTTTGCACAAATCTGGGCTCTCCAGTTCACCATGGCCACCATCTCACCCTAAGTTGGCATCACAAATTGAGGCTCCACTCCCCACCTGCCTCTGAAATTATTTGAAACGTCAACTCCTGGACAAGCAGCACCCCAAGTTCCTCCCACCTCTGGGGCTCTAGGAGTCTGTGTCCTGGAACAAAACGATTTTTCAACAGTGGCTAGAAACAGGATGAGCAGGGTGCCCTGGGATGAGAAGGAAATGATCCTTTGCTCAGCAGGCTAGAGAGGGCAAGCCTGGCAAGGCACCAGGACTGAGCCTACACAAGACAGAAGTGACACAGCTTAGAGAGAATTCAAAACAGCATCACTGACACCTCCTGTCTCTCTAGGGTATCGCTGCCAGCAAGTGGGCATTACGCCCAACCTGCAGTGGGCAGTGAGGGGGCTAGGTTCCCATCTGTCTGGTGTCCTAAAGCTGGTGGCTGGAACCATAGTGTCCAGGTTCTGGCTGCCCTCTGCTGGGCAAGTACAGAAGCTGCTTCCCAAAGAAAGAGGTACCCCTCTCTCCTGGAGCCCCCTGAATCTGGGAGGTGGGAAAGGCATTCTGCTTTTCCACCACCTTCCCAGAAAAGCTGGAGAAGGTATCAGTGCCTCCTGAAAAATCTCTAGTAAAAGTCTCAGGTTACTTAAGTCCTCTCCCTTTAATCAGAATGACTTTTCTTGACATAGGGTCTGACCCAATGATATGCCCACTAAACATTAATGGAATAAATAACTAGCTCACCAGTTACCCACCATAGAAACCACTTCTGAGGGACTTGTCTGGTGATCCAGTGGCCAAGACTTCCAGCTCCCAATACAGAGGGCCTGGATTTGAACCCTGGTCTGGGAACTAGATTCCATGTGCCGCAACAAAGATTGAAGACCCCGAGTGCTGCAACTAAGGCCCAGTGTAGCCAAATAAGTAAATATATATTTTTAAAAACAAAAATAAGGAAACTGCTCCTGGCTTTGTCCAGGAGAACAGGTCCATGTACTGGCTGTCTTTCTGAAATTCCTAATAGATAGATCCTTCTACCTAGCTCTCCCAGTTTCAAGCTGCTTCTACTGGAGATCCAACCTGGCCTCCTTTCTTTGGGACCCCGGAGGCATCTTTCTGGGCTTCCCCAGTGGCTCAGTGGTAAAGAATCTGCCTGCTATGGGGGTCAAGAAGATCCCCTGGAGAAGGTAATGGCAACCCACTCCAGGATTCTTGCCTGGAGAATTCCATGGACAAAGAAGCCTGGTTGGCCACAGTAGGGTCTCAAAGAGTCGGACAAGACTGATCAACTAAACACTCATATTAGAGATCTCTTCTAATCCCCTCAACCCAGCTCTCCATTCCCAGCAGTGAAAGTGAAAGTGAAGTTGCTCAGTCCTGTCTGACTCTTTGCAACCCCATGGACTGTAGCCTAACAGACTCCTCTATCCATGGGATTTTCCAGGCAAGAATACTCCAGGAGATCTTCCCAACCCAGGGACTGAACCCGGGTCTCCCTCATCATAGGCAGACGCTTTACCATCTGAGCCACCAGTCACGTTGGGTCTAGTTCACAGCTTCTTCCCTTCTCACTTTCTTTAAATGTTTCCTCTGTCTCTGTTTTGGATACCAGAGTTCTTCATTTGGACATTGAGATAGCTCTTCTGCCTGAAGCAGCCCCAGGCCTTTAATGGGGCCTCTTTTGTCCATTAATTATTAACTGTTGTTACTTGACACTTGTAAATAATGTAGACCAGGAGAAAGGGCTGGAAAAGACCTCTGGGACCCCCTGGAGTCAGCCTAGAGAGGGCCAGGTTCCGAGAGGCCTGTGGAAGGGCCTCAGGCCCAGGCCACTTGGGAAGTTGTTCGTCAAGCTTGTCTCAGGTGCTAACTAACCAAACCATACTTAAATGTGTGTGTGTTTCTTAAGTTTTTTTCCTATTATGCCTATTTCTCTTACAACTTATTTTTCCTAGTTAATAATAGGGATCTAACTTGGAAGGAATGATGTTAAAGCTGAAACTCCAGTACTTTGCCACCTCATGCGAAGGGTTGACTCATTGGAAAAGACTCTGATGCTGGGAGGGATTGGGGACAGGAGGAGAAGGGGACGACAGAGGATGAGATGGCTGGATGGCATCACTGACTCGATGGACGTGAGTCTGAGTGAACTCTGGGTGGACAGGGAGGCCTGGCGTGCTGCAATTCATGGGGTCGCAAAGAGTCGGACACGACTGAGCGACTGAACTGAACTTTTTTTAAAGCTAGGTGACATATGTGGTGTTAAAAAATAAACCGAGGCATATTAAGAATTTCAAGAAGTTATTTGAGCAAAAATCAATTTAGCTCTCTCTGGGCTAAGACCTAGGTTATGGTGACATGGTGAAACACACCAAGAAGGTCGGGATCGTGGGCAAACACGGGACCTGTTACGGTGCCTCTCTCGGGAAAATGGTGAAGAAAACTGAAGTCAGCCAGCTCACCAAGTACACCTGCTCCTTCTGAGGCAAAACCAAGATGCAGAGACGAGCTGTGGGCATTTGGCTCTGTGGTTCCTGCATGAAAACGGTAGTGGGTGAAGCCGGGGTGCCATTTCTGCTGTCACAGTAAAGTCTGCCATCAGAAAAGGGAAGGAATTGAAGGAAAAGTAGAAGTGCCACCATTTGATAACATTGATAGTCTATAGTAAATGGGTAAATTTATTTAACAAAAATTTCAAAAAAAATCTGTTCAAAGCCGGCAGCGCTCAGTCTGGCCGACAGAAAGGAGCCCCAAGGAACTGTACAAAATGAAAACCTTTTATAGGCACAGAGGAACAGGAACAAGAAATTATACTGGGCAAAAAACAGCAGATTGATTATTGTAAGGTAACTTTAGGGGATGGCAGTGGTCTCACAGGCAGATAATCTCACTAGTGCTAATCAGGTGATCCCTGATTGGCTGGGTTAAGATTCCACTGCTGGGAGAGCCAAAAGTGTAATTAATTAAGGCTTAGTTTGGTGACATGGGGCTCAGCATAAGCAACTCCATCTTGGACCTGTCATCTTGTTCTTAACACTGGTAGGAAAAATTCAAAGGACTGAGGTGAGTCAGTAGAAAGCTGTGCTCTCCCCTACTCCTTTCCCCATGTCCTTTGCCCACAGAAAGATTGTCACTTTTGAGAGTAGTGCTGTGAACATCCAGCACATGGTTTTTGCCAGTCAAAGCTTATTGAGCACCTGCCATGATCCAAGCACTGTTTACAAAAGTTCTATCCTAGTAAACCTGCATTCTGATGAGAGGTGAGGGGATCAGGCAACAAGAGATAAATCTGTCAAATCCATGATGTGTTATATGTTGATAAAGTGAAAAATGAAAGTGTTAGTTGCTGAATCGTGTCTGACTCTGCGACCCCATGGACCAGCCAGGCTCCTCTGTCCATGGAATTCTCAGGCAAGAATACTGAAATGGGTTGCCATGCCTTTCTCCAGGGGATCTTCTCAACCCAGAGTTGGAACCTGGGTCTCCAGTATTGCAGGCAGATTCTTTACCATCTGAGCCACCAGGGAAGCCCTATATGTTGATAAACACAATAGAAAAAATGTAACCAGGGTCTGAGCGCTGTTCCTGACTGCCCTTTCCCTCTACTATCTTGGCCACATCCTGAGAACCTGGGGCTACAGTGGCCAAATCACTCCTTCACTACACTCCTTGGCATTGGGGTGCTTGCCCTGATTAAGTGGGGCTCTAGCAGGTCCTCAGGGGTCAGCTGGAGAACCTCCAAAGTAGTTGTTGGGATTGAGATCGCTCATCTTCATTTATCCTTAATCAGAGTTTATGAATATTTTTTTCATATTTATTTATTTATTTGGCTGAATTTCATCTTAATTGTGGCACGAAGGTTCTCCATTGTGGTGTGCAGGCACACAGGCTTAGCTGCCCTTGTAGGCATGAGGCATGTGGGATCTTAGTTCCCCAACCAGGAATAGACCTGTGACCCCTGTATTGGAAGGCAGATTCTTAACCGCTGGACTACAGGGAACTCCCTATCAATGTTTTTCTGTCTTTAATTAAATGTTATTAGAATTCTCTACATCAGTGTTCTCAAAGTGGTCTCTGGACTGGCAGCGTCAGGACCAGCATCATGTGGGAACTTGTCAGAAATGCAAATTCTTATTTATTTATTTTTAAATTTAAATTTATTTATTTTAATTGGAGGCTAATTACTTTACAATATTGTATTGGTTTTGCCATTCATCAACATGAATCCACCACGGGTATACACATGTTCCCCATCCTGAATCCCCCTCCCACCTCCCTCCCTATACCATCCCCTCTGGGTCGTCCCAGTGCACCAGCCTCAAGCATCCTGTATCCTGCATTGAACCTGGACTGGCGGTTAGTTTCTTATATGATATTATACATGTTTCAATGCCATTCTCCCAAATTATCCCACCCTTTCCCTCTCCCATAGAATCCAAACGACTGTTCTATACATCTGTGTCTTTTGCTGTCTCGCATACAGGGTTATTATTTCTAAATTCCATATATATGTGTTAGTATACTTCATTGGTGTTTTTCTTTCTGGCTTACTTCACTCTATATAATAGGCTCTAGTTTCATCTACCTCATTAGAACTGATTCAAATGTATTCTTTTTAATGGCTGAGTAATACTCCATTGTATATATGTACCACTGCTTTCTTATCCATTCATCTGCTGAAGGACATCTAGGTTGCTTCCATGTCCTGGCTATTATAAACAGTGCTGCGATGAACATTGGGGTACATGTGTCTCTTTCAATTCTGGTTTCCTCGGTGTGTATGCCCAGCAGTGGGATTGCTGGGTCATAAGGCAGTTCTATTTCCAGTTTTTTAAGGAATCTCCACACTGTTCTCCATAGTGGCTGTACTAGTTTGCATTCCCACCAACAGTGTAAGAGGGTTCCCTTTTCTCCACAGCCTCTCTAGCATTTATTGTTTGTAGACTTTTGGATTGTACCCATTCTGGCATGAAATGGTACCTCATTGTGGTTTTGATTAGAAATGCAAATTCTTAAGTTCCCTCCCCAAGTCCCACTGGATCTTAGACTCTAGGGAGTCCCTAAATTTGTAACTAGCCATAGGTCTGCTCTGGGATTCCTTGGTGACTCAGATGGTAAAGAATCTGCCTGCAGTGCAGAAGACCTGGATTGGATCCCTGGGTCAGGAAGAACCCCTGGAGGAGGAAATGGCAACTGACTCTAGTATTCTTGCCTGGAATTTCATGGACAGGAGTCCAGCAGGCTGCAGTCCATGGGGTCGCAAAGAATCAAACAACTGAGCGATTAACACATACACACACATCTGCTCTACAGACATACTTTACTAATTTACATTCCTAACAATTATGGTCATAAGCACACATTTTGTAGAGTTAATGCATCTTAAAAAAATGTTTTCCAGATGAATTCCTAGACTAGGGATAGAGCTTATATGTTAACAAGTAAAAGTTAAGTCTACTTTAAATGAAGTATAATCTATAAAAACCATGAACCACTAAAGGCAGAAGTAGAGATGTCCCTGGCAGTCCACTGGTTAAGAATCCGCCTTCCAATGCAGGAGATGTGGGTTTGATCCCTGGTCAGAAAGCTAAGATTCCACATATGTGTGCATGCTCAGTCACTCAGTGGTGTCTGACTCTTTGCAACCCCATGGACTGTCGACTGCCAGCCTCCCCTATCCATGGGATTTTCCTGACAAGAACTCTGGAGTGGGTTGCCATTTCCTACTCCAGAAGATTCTCAGCCTAGGGATTGAACCCATGTCTTGTGTCTCCTGAGTCTCCTGCACTGGCAGGCGGATTCTTTACCTTTGAGCCATCTGGAAAGCCCTAAAATTCCACATGCCTCACAGTTAAAAACCCAGAATATCAACAACAGAAGTAACATTGTAACAGATTCAATAAAAACTTTACAAATGGTCCATGTCAAAAACATCTTTAAAAAAATAAAAATAGGATAAGTAAAATACAAATCTTTTAGCTCAATTATTTGAAAATGAGGATCAATTCATGTGATTCCTGAGGACTTAAATCTACCCAATCTGTCATATGTTTGTGTTAGTCACTGAGTTGTGTCCAACTTTGTGATTCCATGGACTGTAGCCTCCCCTAAAAATGGGATTCTCCAGGCAAGAATACTGGACTCGGTTGCCATTTCCTTCTCTAGGGGATTTTCCCAACCCACCTGGGTCTCCCGAATTGCAGTCAGATTCTTTACCATCTGTGCCACTAGGGAAGCCAACTGGATGGGTGACCTAGTTCTAAATCCCATGTAATCAAAAAGTAACAAAAGTTGGAAAATAAATGAGGAATAACTAAAAACTGATGATGTGGGTTGTTAAAATACAGATAAATAGTAATAGAAGTTTTTGTTCCTCTCTGCATGGGTGCTAAGTTGCTTCAGTCGTGTCCAGCTCTTTGCAACCCCATGGACTGTAGCCCACCAGGCTCCTCTGTCCATGGGATTCTCCAGGCAAGAATACTGGAGTTGCCATTCCCTTCTCCAGGAGATCTTCCCAACCCAGGGTCAAACCCAAGTCTCTTAGGGGATCTTCCCGACCCAGGGATCAAACTCCCATCTCTAAGGTCTCCTGCCTTGGCAGGTGGGTTCTTTACCATTAGCGCCACCCAGGAAGCCCTTTCCAAAAGAAGAAGTGAACGGTAGTAATGGTCATTAGGCTATATTTCAGGCAGTGTGGAAAGCACTTCGTATGCAATTTTATAACAGCAGCACAAACAAGAAATAATCAGAAGAACACTTTGGGCTTTAATTTACAGATAAACAAACAGGCTTGGGAAGCTTCAGGATCTTGCCTGGTATATGCCTAGCAGATGAGAGGAGCTGGAATTGGATTCTTTAATCTCAGTCTGTGCTCATTTTACTGAAAGCCACATTTGTAGATACTAGTGCTTATCTGAGCCTAATCCCTGGAGGACTAGGAGTCTCTGGAGAGAGAGAGAGGCTTTGAGAGGTCAGGAGGGAGATAAGTCTTGGCCAGAGTCCATCCATCTCACGGAGGGTTAAGTGTGTCTAGTGGGATCCTAGACATACCTTATGGCTGTTTTGCAGTCTTTCATCCTTTGCAAGAGGAATAAGGTGTATGTTGGGAGGAATGGCCAAATACATCCTGGAAAGGGCCTCCCACAGCCAAGACAGTAACCTAAAAATAACTGTGTACCCCTGGGGATATTACAGAGATTAGTTCCAAAAAAATCTGAAAGATGCAGTCTAGGGATTTCTACAACATCTGCATTCACCTTACCTATCCAGTCAGTGTCACAGGCCAGCAGTGTTGGAGAATGAGGGTAAGTCAACACAGACACCCTCTGTGGACTCTGCATACCCTGCCCAGAGCACTTTTGCAAGGAGAGGGGGCACCCACACTCAAGGGGAGGAGGTTATACAGGGAAGGCGAGTACAGCAGGGGTGGGACTCTTGGGGCCACTTGGAATTCTGCCCACCATCCCTCCTCCTGCTTGGAGCATGAATGCAGCTCTAAGCTGCTTTGCTGTCACACAGGCTGTGTACCAGGCAGCATCCATGTTACTGCATTGGGCCCCTTTTGTTTAGCTGTCATCCTGCATAAGGACCACAGCGATCTGGGACCTCTGACCTTCACACTTCACTTTCTATGTGAGTAATAAATGGCCTAATTGGAAAATGGGCTCCTTTTTTATCTTTTTTAAAAATTATTTCTTTATTTTGACTGCACTGGGTCTTCCTTGCAGTGCACAGGCTTCTCATTGTGGTGGCTTTTTGCGGAGCACAGGCTCTAAGGCATACAGGCTTCAGTAGTTGTGGTGCATGGGCTTAGTTGTTCCACAGCATATGGGATCTTCCCAGATCAGGGATCAACCCCAGGTCTCCTGCATTGGCAGGCAGATTCTTAACCACTGGACAACCATCGAAGTCCTTTTAAAATGCTTATCAGAGTATAATGGATTTTCAGTCTTGTGTTAGTTTTAGGTGTATGCAAAGTGAGTCAGTTACGTTTTTGTTCCATCACTAAGTCGTGTCAGACTCTTTGTGACCCTATAGGCCGCAGCATGCCAGGCTTCCCTGTTGTTTATTATGCCCTGGAGTTTGCTCAAACTCATGTCCACTAGGTCAGAGATGCCATCCAACCATCTCATCCTCTGTCGCTCCCTCTCCTCCTGCTCTTACATATATATATATCCACTCTTTTTAAGATTCTCTTTCCGTATGGGTCATTACAGAGCATTGAGTAGAGTTCCCTGTGGTATACAGTAGGTCCTTATTAGTGGCTCCTTCCTTCTTTACCAGCCAGGCCTTGCCTGTACCTGATACTTTACAGCTGCTTAGGGATCACTCGCTACTTGACAGAAAGATACTGGGTCTGCTGAAGGGAGGAAAGAATTGTCTATCAAAGGAACTGCAGGACATGGCCCAAGTGTGCCCAGCAGGAGCTAGTGGACAGACCTGGGACTATATTCTCCTCATGCTGCACTGGGTGAGATGAAACATAAAGCTGGGTAGAGGAGAACACGCTGCTGATTCAGGAGCCCTGCCATATGGTATAGGACTTACACCCTGGCAAGGAGCTGGAGATGGTGCTGATGCTCTATTTCCCTGTTTCATGGAAGCTCAGAAAAGCCATGGCCTCCACTTAGTGAAGTAGAACTGCCAGAACCACCATAGCAAAGAGCAAGTGAAGAGCTCAAAGGCTCAGAGAAGTGGGCATACTGGAATAGACACATCACTGAGGACAGAAAACCAACAGGAGGACCTGGAGAGCATTCTAATTATTCAAGCAGTAAGGATGCACTGGTGAGAAGGGCCAGCAGCATCAGTGAGAAAATCAGCTATGGCTGCCCTCACTAGATCAGGGCTGGTGGGGGAAGCAAAATTGTGCTCTTCTACTAATGGGGTTGATGGGGTCCTGAAATAGAGGCCAGGGGGCAACACTCCACTGCCAGAAGGAAGGTGGTGAGATGACCTTACCACTTGACAAGAGCAGAGGTAATACATGGCAGCCGGAGGAATATCCTCCCAAAGAGAATTGCAGAGCTGGTGATGGAACCTAGTATTCCTATGGGACAAGATACAGCTTACTTTGGGGCTTCCCTGGTGGCCCAGTGGCTAAGACTTCAAGCTCCCCACACAGTGAAGATCCTGAGTGCTGCAACCAAAAGCCGGCACAGCCTAAATAATAAATGCATGTTAAGTCAGTGGTGTTGGAGAAGACTCTTGAGAGTCCCTTGGACTGCAAGGAGATCCAACCAGTCCATTCTGAAGGAGATCGGCCCTGGGATTTCTTTGGAAGGAATGATGGTAAAGCTGAAACTCCAGTACTTTGGCCACCTCATGCGAAGAGTTGACTCATTGGAAAAGACTCTGATGCTGGGAGGGATTGGGGGCAGGAGGAGAAGGGGACGACAGAGGATGAGATGGATGGATGGCATCATTGACTCGATGGAGACGTGAGTCTGAGTGAACTCCGGGAGTTGGTGATGGACAGGGAGGCCTGGCGTGCTGCGATTCATGGGGTCGCAAAGAGTCGGACACAACTGAGCGACTGAACTGAACTGAACTGAAGTCAGTTCACTCTTGTCTGACTCCTTGCAACCCCATGGACTGTAGCCTGCAAAGCTCCTCAGTCCATGGGATTTCACAGACAAGAATATGGAGTAGGTTGCCATTTTCTCCTCCATGGGATCTTCCTGACAAAGGGACCGATCCCACATCTCTAGCATTTCCTACATTGGCAAGGGGATTCTTTACCACTAGCTCCACCTGGGAAGCCATTTTGCACACCTACCAGACCATTTATCATCTTATCACAATGCATAACTCTCCCACCCTCTGGTTCTGGTCAGAGAGGGCTTGGAGTTGAATTAGGATCCCTGAGAGCATGTCTGGGTTAGGCTTAAAAAAAAAATTCTTGCGGTGTCACAAGCAGAACAACTAAAAGTGCGTACAAGGAATTGCATCACCAAGCCACCCTTTCGGAACAACAAACTCTGGGAATCTGTGTTCATTTCCTGTACCCTCTCTCCTCCCCAAGTATGGACTGGACGAAAGACCTTGACAGCAATCAGAGGGGTTATTTCTGCAAGCTTTGCAGCCTCTCTCTGTGCTCTCTCATGCCCTGGGGCCTGACTGCACACCTCAGATATTTGCATTTATAATGTAAAACTTCCTTCCCAGCCTTTCTAAATGGGAAACTTGTTCAGCTTAAATTAAAGCTGGGACCTCCCTGTCTTCCTACCTGATGGCTCGTAAGCTTCCCTCTCCCTACCTCCAGGATGCCTTGACCCTTAGTTTCTGAGGCTCAGCCTGTGCCTCCCACATGTAACCTGCCCTGTGGCATTAATCTAAGTCCAGCAGACACAGGCAGCTGTTACAGAGCTGCCCAATTTCCTCTAAAAGAACATTTTAACTTTTATTCCTGGAGATAGCTTCTTGCTCATTTTCAGGCCTGAGTAATCTTTCAGGCAATCGGGTCACAAGTTATCCTGAGCAGGAAAGTCTCCTGTTATTTAACAACCTGAAGTGTTGTGCACAAATATTTCCATCACCAGTTGATTAAGTATGCCCATACAAGGGCCAACTGTATTCACTGTACCACACCACTTTATATAAGGTACTTGAGCACCCCCAGCAGCTCTAGGAACCTCCTCCCCATGGGTATTGGGCTGTAAAGGGTGTGTCCCCAGTAGAACTTCAGGAAATTCTAACAAATGTACTTTACATATTTATTATTTTTTGGCCACACCACATGTGGGATCATAGTTCCCCGACCAGGGATCAAACCCTAACCCTTGCGTTGGAAGTGAGGAGTCTTAACCACTGGACCACAAGGGAAGTCCCTAAAGAATGTACTTTAGATAGAAGGGAAGCAATCCACAAAAAGGATCAGAAATACAGGAAAGAATAAAGAACACTGATGCTGTAAAACAAGAAAACTATCTGCTGGGCTTAAAACAGCAAAATGAACAGGTAAATGGGGAAGGAACTGAGGTTCATGTATTCAAATATCCTTGTGTGATTTGAAGGCTATAAAGCTATTTGTTTTAGGTTTTACCAAGTTAATCATGAATGTCAAAATACCTGGGGTAAAAATTATTAGGCTAAAATATATAAATCTCATACTTGTAAAAATTAAAAAAAGGAATTAGAAAAGATATTTAATCGATCCCAAAGAAACCAATGTGTGTTAGTAGCTCAGTTCAGTTCAGTCACTCAGTTGTGTTGACTCTTTGTGACCCCATGGACTGCAGCACGCCAGGCTTCCCTGTCCATCACCAACGCCCAGAGCTTGCTCAAACTCATGTCCATAGAATTGGTAATGCCATCCAACCATCTCATCCTCTGTTGTTCCTTTCTCCTCCTGCCTTCAATCTTGCCCAGCCTCAGGGTCTTTTCTATTGAGACAGTTCTTCACATCAGGTGGCCAAAGTATTGGAGTTTCAGCTTCAGCATCAGTCCTTCCAATGAATATTCAGGACTGATTTCCTTTAGGATTCACTGCTTTGATCTCCTTGCATTCTAAGGGACTCTCAAGAGTCTTCTCCAACACCACAGTTTAAAAGCATCAATTCTTTGGCACTCACATCCATACACGACTACTGGAAAAACCATAGCTTTGACTAGAAGGATCTTTGTTGGCAAAGTAATGTCTCTGCTTTTTAATATGCTGTCTGGGTTGGTCATAGATTTTCTTCCAAGGAGCAATCGTTTTTTAATGTCATGGCTGCAGTCACCATCTGCAGTGATTTTGGATTCCAGAAAATAAAGTCAGTCACTGTTTCCATTGTTTCCCCATCTATTTGCCATGAAGTAATGGGATCGGATGCCATGATCTTAGTTTTCTGAATGTTGTTTTAAGCCAACTTTTTCACTCTCCTCTTTCACTTTCAACATGAGGCTCTTTAGTTCTTCTTCAGTTTCTGCGATAAGGGTGGTGTCATCTGCCTATCTGAGGTTATTGATGTTTCTCCCGGCAATCTTAATTCCAGTTTGTGCTTCATTCAGCCTGGCATTTTGCATGATGTACTCTGCATACCGGTTAAATAAGCAGGGTGACAATATACAGACTTGACATACTCCTTTCCTGATTTGGAACCAGTCTGTTGTTCCATGTCTAGTTCTCACTGTTGCTTCTTGACCTGCATACAGATTTCTTAAGAGGCAGGTCAGGTGTCTGGTATTCCCATCTCTTTAAGAATTGTAGCTCAGTCATGTCCAACTCTTTGTGACCCCATGGACTATAGCTCACCAGACT
>SJXQ01004154.1:0-35758 GCA_006408695.1 Aepyceros melampus | reverse complement strand
ATTCTATTTAATAAGAGCAGAATATCTGCAAAACAACAATAGACAATACAACATGGCTAAGCTTTTGGTTTCTACCATTTTCATCCATTCCCTATACAGTTTTGCAAAGTCTAGGATGGTAAAATAAATAAGAATGTAAAGAGGATCACCACCATCACAGCCTTTGAATTTCTGAGAATCATACTAGTTGAACCAAAAATGCCTGACATGCTTCTCTGAGATGCAAACTTTTCCATTGTGTGAAGCTGGACAGTTTGCATGGGGAAGATCCTAAATGACTAGTTGAACAGAACTGCTTGTTCTAAGGAAGTTTATGCTAAAGAAGGTCACAAGTATTTGCAAGTCCTTTAAATACCAGAGGAAACCACAGTCTAGCACTGCCTGAGGTGTTCTGAATGCCTGCAAGATTGAACTATTAATATTTTTAAAATGTTAAATCACAGAATCTCTGGGGGGGAGGGGATGTATATATTTATACAACAGACAATCTTGAGTTGCAAAAATTTCCTCTGACAAACATTTAGTATATGGAAGTTTTACATGAGGTTCCCTAAGAAAAAGAGCAAATTGCATTCACCGTGGACTATTATAGTCTGTTCATGCCTTTCAAACCAAACAATGATTCTCCTCCCTAGCTCCTTAGCTTAGCAGTAACTTGAAAATCATCTCCAAGATATCATTTATGGGTATAGAGGAAATTTTTATGTAATGCTATATTTTGCTTTGCAATAGTGAAAACCAGGACTAGGGTTTTTATTTTTATTGTAGTATACATTAGATTTACATTATTGTGTTAGTTTCAGGTACACAGCAGAGTGATTCAATTATCTTTCTCAGATTATTTTCCACTATATGTTATTAGAAGATATTGAATATAGTTAGTCCCCAATGACATAGAATAAACCCTGGTTATTTACACCTATTTTATGTATAGTAGTTTGTATCAATTAATCCTATACTCCTAGTTTTTCCTTTCCTCCTTTACTTTCCCATATGGTAACCATAAATTTGTTTTCTATATCTATGAGTCTGTTTCTGTTTCATATATAGATTCCTTTGTATTATGTTTTAAATTCCACTTCTGAGTGATATATTTGTCATTGTCTGAACCACTTTACTTAGTATAATATATTCTAGGTCCAGTTGTTGCTGCAAATGGCAGTTTTTATTCTTTTCTATGGCTGAGTTATCTTCCTAAAATATCTTTAGTCAATCATATATTGACAGGCACTTTGGTAGTTATTTCTATGTCTGAGCTATTGTAAATAGTGTTGCTATGAACACCTGACCTGCCTCCTGAGAAATCTGTATCTAGGTCAAGAAGCAACAGTTAAAACTGGACATGGAACAACAGACTGGTTCCAAATAGGGAAAGGAGTATGTCAAGCCTGTATATTGTCACCCTGCTTATTTACTTATATGAAGAATACATCATGTGAAAGGCTGGGCTGGATGAAGCACAAGCTGGAATCAATATTGCCAGGAGAAATATCAATAACCTCAGATATGCAGATGACACCACCCTTATGACAAAAAGCAAAGAAGAACTAAAGAGCCTCTTCGTGAAAGAGGAGAGTGAAAAAGTGGGCTTAAAGCTCAATATTCAGAAAACTAAGATCATGGCATCTGGTCCCATCACTTCGTGGGAAATAGATGGGGAAACAGTGGAAAGTGACAGACTTTATCTTTTTGGACTCCAAAATCACTGCATATGGTGACTGCAGCCATGAAATTAAGACTGTTGCTCCTGGAAGAAAAGCCATGACCAACCTAGATAGCATATTAAAAAGCAGAGACATTACTTTGACAACAAAGGTCCATCTAGTCAAGGCTATGGTTTTTCCAGTAGTCATGTATGGATGTGAGAGTTGGACTACAAAGAAAGCTAAGCGCAGAAGAATTTATGCTTTTGAACTGTGGTGTTGGAGAAGACTTTTCCCTGGTGGCTCAGACTGGCTTTACACTCAGGCTTTACCATCTGCCTGCAGTGCGGAAAACCTGGGTTAGATCCCTGGGTTGGGAAGATCCCCTGGAGAAGGAAATGGCAACCCAATCCAGTACTCTTGCCTGGAAAATTCCATGGATGGAGGAGCTTGGTGGGCTACAGTCCATGAGGTCACAAAGAGTCGGACACGACTGAGCAACTTCACTTCACTTTGGACAGCAAGGAAATCCAACCAGTCAATCCTAAAGGAAATCAGTCCTGAATATTCACTGGAAGGACTGGTATTGAAGCTAAAACTCCAATACTTTGGCCACCTGATGGGAAGAACTGACTCATTTGAAAAGATCCTGATGCTGAGAAAGATTGAAGGCAGGAGGAGAAAAGGATGACAAAGAGTGAAATAGTTGGATGGCATCACCAACTCGATGGACATGAGTTTGAGTAAGCTCCGGGAGTTGGTGATAGACAGGGAAGCCTGGCGTGCTACAGTCCATGGGGTCGCAAAGAGTCAGACACAACTGAGTGACTGAACTGAACTGATGAACACTGGGATGCATGTATTTTTTTTATTGGAGCTGTCATCTTAAGCAGCTATATCCTGGATCATATGATACCTCTATTTTTAGTTTTTCAAGAAAACTTCATACTTTTTTTCATAGCTGCTGCACCAATTTACATTCCCTTCAATAGTGTACAAGGGATTCCTTTTCTCTATATCCTCTCCAGCATTTCCTGTTTGTAGACTTTTTGATGATAACAATTCTGACCAGTGTGAGATAATATTGCATTGTGATTTTGATTTGCATTTCTCTAATAGTGATATTGGCATCTTTTTATGTGCCTATTGACCATCCTCTTTGGAGAAGTATCTATTCAGGAATTCTGCCCATTTTTTGATAGGGTTGATTTTTCAATATTGAGTGTTTGAGTTATTTGTATATTTTGGATATTAACCCCTTATTAGTCACATCATTTGCAAGTATTTTCTCCCTTTCTGTAGATTGTCCTTTTATTTTGTTAAAAGTTTCCTTGTTATGCAAAAGCTTTGAAGTTGAATTAGGTCCCATTTGCTTATTTTTGCTTTTATTTCTTACGCCTTGCAGAAATGGTCTGAGGAAATATTGCTATGATTTATGTCAGAGAAGGTTTTGCCTATGTTCTCTTCTAAGTTTTTGTTGGCTTCATGTCTTTTTAAAAAATTCTTTTGTTGAAGTCCAATATGGCTATTTTTTAATTTGCTTATTTTGGCTATTGCATCTTAGTTGCTGTGCTAGTTTTCTCTAGTTGCGGGGAGCATGGGCTACTCTCTAGTCACGGTGTGCAGGCTTCTCATTGTGGTGACTGCTTTTGTTTCAGACCCTGGGCTCTGGGTTGTGTGGGCCTCATTAGTTTGGGCACGTGGGCTCAGTGGTTGCAGTTCCTGGGCTCTAGAGCACAGGCTCAATAGTTGTGGTGCACTGGCTTCTTTTCTTTGTGGCATGTGGGATCCTCCCGGACCAGAGGTAGAAACTGTCCCCTGCACTGGCAGGGGCTGGATTCTTTACCACTAGGGAAGTTGGTTTCATGTCTCATTGTTAGGTCTTTAAACCATTTTGAGTTTATTTTTGTATATGGTGTGAGAGAGTGTTCTAATTTCGATTCACGTGTAGCTGTCCAACTTTCCCAACACTACTTCTTGAAGAGGTTATCTTTTCTCTGTTGTCCACTTTTGTCTCCTTTATCAAAGATTTAATTGACTGTAGGTATGTGATTCTGTACCATTGATCTATATGTCTATTTTTGTGCCAATACCATGCTGATTTGTAGATTTGTAGTATAGTGTGAAGACTGGAGAGTTATGTTTCTACTTTGTTCTTTTTTCTCAGAGTTGTTTTGGCAGTTCCCTGTCTTTTGTGGTTCTATATAAACTTTAGGATTATTTGTTCTAGTTCTGTGAAAATGTCATGAGTATTTTGATAAGGATCACATTAAATCCATAGATTGCTTTCAGTGGTATGGTTGACAATATTCTTCCAACACAAGAGCATGGGAAAGCTTTCCATTTCTTTGAATATCTTCAATTTCCTTTATCAATGCTTTATGGTTTTCAGCATATGTGTCTTTCACCCCATTGGTTAAGTTTATTCTTAAGGTGTTTTTCTGATGTTTTTTAATGGGATTTTTTTCGCTCTCTCTTTCTGATATATCTATCTATCTATCTATCTCTTTTTCCAATATTTCATTGTTAGTGTAAAGAAATGCAAACATTTATATGTATTAATCTTCTATCCTGCTACTTTGCTGAATTCATTTATTAGTTCTAATAGTTTTTGTGTGGACATGTTAGGTTCTCTACATAGCTTATCATGTCACCTGCAAATGGTGACAATTTTGACTTTTCCCTTCCAACTTGGATACCTTTTATTTCTTTTTATTGTCTGATTCCTGTAGTTAGGACCTCTAATTCTATGTTGAATAAAAGCAGAAAAGGAAGGATCAGAGCCATATATGATTCCTTTTCAGGCCCTAATCTTTAATTTAGGCAAACGTAGCTCTTTTCTAAAACTTCTTGGGATGAGCAAAATAATGCCTCCACAAAGATGTGATCCTGCAAAAATATTACGTTGCATAGCAAAAAGAAAGTTAGTACTGCAGCATACCTTAAAATAAGGAGATTATCCTTGTTTATCTGGCTGGGTCCACTGTAATCACAAGGGTGCTTAAAGTGGAAGAGGAAAACAGAAGAATCAGGGTCAAAAGAAATGTAACTACAAAAGTCAGACACAGAGAGAAGCAACAGTCCTGGCTTTGATGACAGAGGAAGAGGCCGTTGAGCCAAAGAATGTAGACAGTTTCTAGATGCTGGAAAAGGAGAGGAAACAATTATCTCCACAGAATACAGAAAGGAATTCTGCCCTAGTGATACCTTGATTTTACTCTAGTGAGATCTATGTCAGATTTCTGCTCTACATGCAGCAGTATTTACAATAGCTAGGTCATGGAAGCAACCTAGATGTCCATCAACAGATGAACGGATAAAGAAGCTGTGGTACATATATACAATGGAATGCTACTCAGCCATATAAAGGAACACATTTGAGTCAATTCTAATCAGGTGGATGAACACAGAGCCTATTATACAGAAGGAAGGAAGTCAGAAAGAGAAAAATACTATATATAAATGCATATATATGGAATTTAGAAAGATGGTACTGATGCGCCTGTTTGCAGGGCAGCGGTGGAGATGCAGACACAGAGAACAGACTTGTGAACACAGTTGGGGAAGGAGAGGGTGGGACAAATTGAAAGAGCAGCATGGAAACATATATATTACCATATATAAAATGGGTAGCCAGTGGGGATTTGCTATATGACACAGGGAGCTTAAACCAATGCTCTGTGACAACCTAGAGGGATGGGATGGGGTGGAAGGTGAAAGGGAGTTTCAAGAGGGAGGGGACATATATATACTTACAGCTGATTCATGTTGATGTATGGCAGAAACCAAAACAATATTGTAAAGCAATTGTCCTCCAATTTACAATAAATAAATTTTTTAAAAGATTTCTGCACTACAGAAATGTAATATGATAAATTTGTATTGTTTTAAGTCACTAAGCTTGCTACAGCTTGATTTTTTAAGCCACAATGCTAATTTGTTAAAACAGCAATATATAACACACTACTCATACCCATCTAATTTTCCTCTTTACTTTCCAAATCTCCAGCCTCTCCAGATGGGGGATTAAAACCTGCATGTCTGAGTCCTCTCCTATTCATCATCTCCTAAGGCCAGAAGAGTTGGACTTTTCCCCCAATTTTGAGGTATCTTCCTTTTAACAAAGTAGCAAGGTTAAATCTTCTAGTCATATACAGAAAGAAAAAAACAAGAAAGGTAAATTCACCAAGCCTGTATATCAACATATACCAAAGAAGGAAATAAATGGATTTAGAAACTCTACCCATAATAATTGCTGAAAAGCAATTGCTAGCTTTTTCCACTATGAAAAGAAACATGTTAAAAATGGAAAATTAAAATTTTATTGTTTAACTTACAAAAATATAATCCTATTGACTTCGGAACTTCCTGTAACTGATCTTCTCCAGAGAGACTGTAAGATGGCAGTCCTGACATGTATCATCATGCACTGATTCAGTGTCAGTTTCATCCTTGAAGATGCATTTAAAACAACAAGAAAAAGTCAGTGGTGACTGTTCTTATTGCTCATTAATTATTTTGATGATTACATTAACTTATAATTGACAATCATAGCTAGTGTAAATATTATTATTAATGCATTTAACAACTATCCATTCAGTCCCTACTATATGAAAACCCATGGCCAGTCATTATGCTTTATTTAAAAAGAGGAAAAAATGAAGGATAATAAAAGATTTCCTGATAAATATTTATTTCTTTATCATTTTTTTACATGCAAGTAAAACCTCTTTGTTTCTTAGGCTATAAATAAAGGGGTTTAGCAGGGGAATTATAATTGTGTAGAACAGTGAATACATTTTATCCTGATATTGATCCTGGCCAGACCCAGGACGCACATACATGAAGAAGAGAGTGCCATAGAACAAGAAAACAGAAAGAAGGTGGGCACTGCATGTGGAGAAGGCTTTGCTTTTTCCCTTTTCTGATTTCTTTCTCAGGATGGCAAAGAGGACACAGGTGTAAGAAACTATGATAGTCATAAAAGTAAAAGCTTGTATAAAAGAGGCAGAAATAAAAAGCACCAGAGCATTAATAGATGGATCAGTGCAAGAAATTGTAAAAAGTGGCAAGATTTCACAGAAGAAATGATCTATTATATTGGACCTGCAGAAAGTTAATCTAAATAACAATCTTACATGAATTATAGGATGCAGAAAACCAATTGCATATGATGCACTTATCAACCAAGTGCAGAGTCTGTTGGACATCACCATGGGTAAAGCAAGGGGTTGCATATGGCTACATAACGGTCATAGGCCATCACTACCAGGAGGAAACTTTCTGTGGTGGCACTGAAAGCAAAAGTATAGAACTGGATGATGCATTCAATGAAGGATATATGATCCTTAGAGAAAAAATTCATAAGCATCTTGGGAGTCACAGAAGATGAAGAGCAAGCATCTACAAAGGCTAAGCTGCCCAGGAGTGAGTACATGGGGGTGTGAAGACGGGGGTCCTTCCAGATGAGAAAAATCACTCCAAGGCTGCCCACCATGGTGGTGAGGTAGATGACCAGGAACACCAGGAACAGGGGACCTGCAGCCCTGGGAGATCTGTGAGTCCTGTGAGAACAAACTCTGTGACCAGAGTCTTGTTTGCCTCCATCATATCCACTCAGGCTAATCACTGCAATGGAGAATTGAAAGGAAAAACATTAATCAAGGTTCATGAAAATGTACACTGGATTGCAACTTCATATTTCTACATTTCAGATGCCCTTTGCTGAACAAATATAAAAGTATAGGGTCTTTCTTTTTTAAAACACACTTAAGAGTGTTAATATTAGTCACTCCATCATTTCCAACTTTTTGTGAGCCCATGGACTGTAGCCCACCAGGCTCCTCTGTCCATGGAATTCTCCAAGCAAGAATACTGGATGGGTAGCCATTCCCTTCACCATGGTATCTTCCTGACCCAGGGATTAAATGCAGGTGTCCTACATTGCAGGCAGATTCTTAAATGTCTGAGCTACCAGGGAAATCCCTAAGAGTATTAAGTATATTATAAAGAATTTTGAGGAGGAAGGAGTTTTTTAAAGGTTTTAAAAATATATACATTTACTTAAAGGTTTATGGAGTAAGATGTTAACACCACTTGACTTAGGCCATAACTTTCACTCATTAATACCTTAAAATTGAATGTATTCACCATGAAATGTACAAAGTTAAGAATAAAAAGTATATAATATATTTTACTCTATAATCTCCAAAAAGTGAGAACTGTTGAGGTTCAAGATGTTTTCATTCTTTCTTAAAAACTCAATTGTAACTTTCCTATTGAACCAAAAAATGAGCTATACCTTTGTACTTCTGATATGTTTCATTATTTCCTATTAAGACATTAATGGGTAAAGTAGTAATACAGTAAGTTAAAATTTCATTTTTGCTGTGTCCTATCCATTACCATTATGTTGTTTGATTGTGTATTCATAAAAAATTACTCCAAATTGCTAATAGACTCTTTTGGTTATACATGCCTCAAAGTAAAACCAAATTTCAAATAGATTCTTTTTAATTTTACTGAATAAATTCTCATATATGAACATAACCATTCATTCAGTCATCAAACATTTATTTAGTTCTTCCTAAGCTAGAACACTGTTCTTCCTAGCTTAGTCACTCACAGAAACTTTAACTCAGCATTTTACCAGTAAGCTAAAATAAGCCCTCCTTTAAGAAGTAGAGGTGGGGGTTGGGGGGTGGGGGGGAAGAATCTAAGAGCTAGGGCAGTACATGCCAATGTAGACAGTTGTCATGCAGTTAATCAAGAATGTTTTTAATATGTCAGAAGCATATAATTCCAAAACAATTATAAGAACTTTCCTCCCCTTCCGTTTTTGAGATTATAAGTGAAACTGTCGAAGTCAGGATAGAATGTAACATTATTAAAGACATCACAGTGGAAAAAATAGCCAGTGTTTTGAATATCTGGAGTCAAATAGTAAAAACCTAAATTTTGTTTAAATACCAATCAAATGAGGAAAATGAAACATATTAATAGGCAGTGGTTAACATTAAGATAGGTAAGGAGAAAAGTGCTCCAAATTACACATGTATTAATACCTGTTAACTGTATAGTCCAGGGAAGCAAATGCACAGGCTAGATCCTATGCAAACCCCAGGGTAAACCTAAGTCCGCATCATCACAATGCATTTTATCAATGACAAAGAGCATACATTTCTGAACATAAAATGTATTTAGTACATCCACATCATTGCCTTAGTTAGCTGAAGAAGGGTCTGCAGCTGCTACTGCTGTAAGTCACTTCAGTCGTGTCCGACTCTGTGTGACCCCATAGACGGCAGCCCACCAGGCTCCCCCGTCCCTGGGATTCTCTGGGCAAGAACACTGGAGTGGATTGCCATTTCCTTCTCCAATGCATGAAAGTGAAAAGGGAAAGTGAAGTCGCCCAGTCGTGTCTGACCCTCAGCGACCCCATGGACTGTAGCCCACCAGGCCCCTCCGTCCATGGGATTTTCCAAGCAGGAGTACTAGAGTGGGGTGCCATTGCCTTCTCTGGAAGAAGGGTCTAGCCTTCTAGAAACAGCTGATCTAAGTATATAACCATGCAAGGGAATACATGTAAGACGTGAATGCACAGTTCCCTAACTTTTATTACATATCCAGTCATGTGGTAGTCATTCCAGCACAAATTTTTATTTCTATAACCTAGTTACCAATTCTTCAGAATGTAACTTAAGATTTCACTAGGAGTCTATGCTAGCCTGAAACATTTTCTGAAAGTGCCTACACTGCACTTCAAAAAGCAAAGGAACAATGTAGAAAATTTGAGAAAGATAGGGTTTGTGAATTCAGTTCTAACAAGATAAATATTTGAACAGTAAATTTGTATAGAAGAATTGAGGTATTTTCTACAGGAAGGAACCTAAGGTTTCTTTTTTCTTTGAAAAACGGGGCTGTGTTGAGGGAAACAGTTCTGCAACTTCATAAGAGATGGGGAAAAAAACTTGTTTGAGATTGATATTAGACTTTCAAAAGTGCTGGTAGCAGTGGCAGGAGTCATTTATGAGTAAGCACACTGCTGCATTTTATCACTGAAAGGGGCAGATTATCGAACTCCTTTCTGCCTGTCTCCAGAGAAATACAATCTAAATGAGGACCAGGTTGAAGACAAAGGCAGAGACGCCTCTTAAAAGCTCTCTATGATTCATCGTTGTTGGCAAAACTTCCAAATTTTGTGACAATACAGTAAAGGCTAAAATGAATTCCTCTTTTACAGACATTCATAAATAGATTGGCTCAGTAACTCATCTTCTTGCAAAAAAAAAAAAAATGTTCACAAAAATGTAACAAAATTTCTGAAGCTTTGAGTCTCAATTCCACCTCTGAATTACTAAACGATTATACCTAAGCCACTTTGTGACCTTATTCTAAGATTCTTATCTGTAGTGCTGGATTCTCTAAGGAACATCTGTCCAGTTTGAGTCTGTGACTCCTCTTTGCCATTTAAGTAGCAGAGTATGTAAGTTAAGCACACAGGCTCAAATTCATATGCATGAATTCAAATCTACAAATTCATTCTACAGGTATATAGCTTGTATCCATAAGGTTCAGAGGATTGAATATAATAGTTTTTTAGCTATTCAGGATTGCTCTCTCTTCCATTTGCTAGATAAGTGAAAATATTTTTCGGATATTTTGACAACTCCTGAGAAACTTTTTGGTACTAAAATGATATACCTTATCACTTTTTATTATGGGAAGGATAATGACAATAAAGCATAGCATTCTTACCCAATCCCCATAAGAGGATGCAAAGATGCCATAAAATATAAATTTTCATAAAGAACTCAAAATGCAAAAACAAAAAATGTCAAAAATAGTTATTCATCTCATATTAATCTTCACTGAGAAATTCAGTTTAGAAGGACAGGTATTTATATCTTCCCATCTTCAACTCTGTTTGTGAAAGCAATGTTGAAACTCCCTCAATGCTCCCAAAAGATTCCCTGTAGAATAAAGTCAGTCTACTGGGCATTACAGGTTAATCAACATATCATTTTGAACATACTCTTTTGCAGTTATTAATTTTATAACTTCTTTCATTCTTCTAAAAGCAACTTCAGTTTAATACTAAACAATGGCAACTTAATTGTTGACATAAAAGGTAAGAAAGCACAAAGAAAACAAATTGCTATAATCTCACTTAATCACTGAGAAATACAGCTAACTTTTGGGGTATTTTTTCTTCTACCTTTAACCAATGCATGTAGCACTATTGGTATATTAACATATATATATTATACATAAATTTATATATAATTTATTTTTAAATTATATATTATGATTCTTCTATATATATTTTTAACAAATTATTTTAATTGAATAATACATCCTTTCTATTTTCCTGTACTCTTAGCTTGAAAAACTTGTGGGTTGTCTCTCTGGCTATATCAATTTTATAAAATTCTATAGTTATAAAGTTGTATAACTGAAGCTAATTTGTCCAAATATGTGTGTGATGTTAAGGATTTTATTTCAACAAATCTTCAATTGACTTCTCAGGAAATTGTGCTGATTTATGCTACAAATTTTAAAATTACTGATTTCTCAAACTTTATACTACCACAAAGAAAGTTATTATATAGTTTGCCCTTGAACAACACAGGTTTGAGTGCACCGTCCACTTATACTCAGGTTTTTTCCCATGTTAAATTCTATAGCACTACACAATCTGCTGTTGTCATATCCATGGTGGCAGAATCATGATTACAAAGCGACCATATTTTCAGAGGGCCAACTATATGTTAAGCCAGATTTTCAAGAGAGCAGAGGGTCATCACTCCTAACCAGCATTATTCAGGGGTCAAGTGTGTATAAATATATAGGTATACACATATTCGTGTATATGCACAAATATGCAGATTAACATAATTATGCTTATCTATTAATATATTTATATTTATTATTAAACTTGGTAAGAAATATGCCTGACCTTATATATTTAGCAGAACTGTAAAACTACTGAAAAGCAGAAACATTTGTTTAATATATGAAAATTCATCATTTTACCTAAATTGGAAGAATTGAAATCTAGTAAAGGTGTTAATTTTACTAAATTAATATATAAGTTATAGGCAATCTCAAAAAAAGAAAAATTGGAAGATAGTTTGATTAGTAAATGATAATTCATAAGGAATCAAACTGGTTTTTTACATGTCAAAAGAATTTTACAAAAAAAAATAAAGACCAGAGATTTTCCCTGCTCAATATTGCAAAATATCATAAAGTTAACTAACAACTGAAACTATGTTTGATGTCATCAAAGTTCACTATGAGTACAAATTCACTAAAATATGATATCTGCTTCTACTATGGAAAGAAAGAATATCAAAGGTGATTGAAAGCATAGGCTTTAAAGACAGACAGGATCAAAACTGGCTTTGCCTCTAAAACTGTGACCAATAACTTAAATTCTGTAAGCCCTGATTTTCTCATTTTGAAAGAAAGTTAATAATGTATACTTACAGGATTGTTGATTTGCACTTACAGTATTGTTGCAAGAATCAGATGAGAGGATAAACAACAAGTCTTAGCATTGTACTTTACAGGTAGCAAAGGTTCATTAAATATTAACTTTATTTGTGTTGGTTATTCAATTTATTCATAAATAAAACAGCTAAGCTCTTTTGTTAGGAAAAGGTATTTTGGGTGAGCAGAATTGAAATATTGCTAACTGCTGAAAATGATAGTTTAACTTTGTACATAAAATAACTTTTACATCTAGCTCATGCCATCTGCAACTTGGCACAGAAACCAGAAAAGTCAAAAAAGTTATTTTTGTGGAGTAAATGAGACATATCACTTGAATGAAGAAAAACCTATAGGATTTACATATTACTCTTATTTATCTTACTGAAGTATAGTTGATTACAGTGTTAAATTAGTTTCAGGTATAAAATGGTGATTCTATATTTTACTGATTATACTACATTTAATTTATCATTAAATACTGGCTACAGTCTCTGTGCTGTACAGTATCTCCTTGTAGCTTATTAATAATATGCATGGTAGTTTGTACCTCTTAATCCCCTATCCTTCTATTGATCCACTGCCCTTCCCTCTCCTGCCACCCTCCAGTAGCCCCTACTTTGTTCTCTACCTCTGTGAACCTACTTCTGTTTTGTTATATTTTTTTAATTAATTTTTATTTTTTAGTTTGTTTTGCTTTACAGTACTGTATTCGTTTTGCTATACATTGACATGAATCAGCCACGAGTGTACATGAACTCCCAATCCCGACCCCCACCTCACCCCTCCCGCCCCACACCTTCTCTCTGGATTATCCCCGTGCATCAGTCCCAAGCATCCTGCATCCTGCATCNCAGGTCCAGTCAACTGTCAGATCACCCGTTTTCCCCTGGGGTTCCTCTCCATGCCCATAGCCCTCCCTCAGTTCCAGAATCTACTACAGGGATTCTTCCTCGAATCCCAAGCAGCACCTATACTTTTTGCACATTTTGTAAAACGCTGCTTTCATCCGTTTACAATTTTCAGGTCTTTCGTTACCCCTCATGTGGTACCCCCTTAACATTATCTTAGTGCAAGAGGTAGTTTAACTTCTGTGACTCCAAGAATCACTCAGGTACCACGTTGAGTGCAGATTCCTAGGCCCTGTGTCCTCTGGTTCTGGTTTAGTTGATCTGGGTTGGGGTCCATGGGTCTGAATGTTGATCACCTCCACCCAGGTGCTAGTGACCGTGTTTCCCTACTAAAAACCACATTGCCAGGACCACATCCACACGCAGGTGTGTCATTCAAGGTACTTTACCTTACCTGTCCCACCCTTGTGAAACAAAGAGTCAATGTTGGTTGAGCTTTGTCTGTATGGAATATGAATTGAGAAAATGAGCTTTATGTGTATATTTTGGAGCATACCATGTTGAGCACAGAAAGCTAAACTAAATCAAAATATCCAGAAGCACATGTATCTCAAAAGCAATTTTCTCCCTTGGAGGTACAGCAAACAAGAAACTAGAATGAGGAAAGAAGACAGTACCAAAGTGTGGCCCCTGAAATATAAGCAAATCCTCCGCATAGAGGACCAGGATTTTGCAATGAGACCTGGATTTGGAGGTGAGCACTATCTTCACAAAACTCCTGTGTTATAATCCATTGCATTGTCAAAACTGAGTTGAAAATTTGAAGCCATTAAGATCAAAACACAGCACCATCAGTTTAACAAAGAAAAAGAAACAAAAACCTTTTACAATGATCTTCTCTTGAATAAGAGTAATTGATAATTTATGCAGTTTAAATTAACCAAAATGACCCATTGTTTACTATATACATTATCATAGAAAGTGTGTTCAATAAATGTGTTCAAAAATAGTGAATGTATATATCTTGTCCATACAGCAACATATTATTTTAATTAAAATCTATTGAGTTATATGATGGTATTCATAAAATCTTGTGAAGCATGCTTATGAGCTGGAATGCCTGACTTTTGTTGAAGAACTAGTCTGCCAAATGCCATGAGTCCCTGTGAACCACCTCTGCTGAGGGTTTTTCTTTTAATTGCACCTAGCAATAACAATTGATTGAAATGTTGGAGTGCCCTTTAATGCACTGTCTCATTCCACACTTGCAGTGACCCTATGAAGTAGGTGTTACAACCCTAATATTACAATGTGGAAATTAGAGCTTAGAGAAATTAAGAAATGTTCTCAAGGCCATGAAAAAGGAAATGTGCTAGAACCAAGATGCAATGACTGGTAAGGAGAACAGAAGCAAACCGCAGTAGGAGGATAGGATATATTACTCGAAAAAAAGCCTTTCCTCCTGTCAGATTGTTTCATGTGCATATAGTTGCATCCCTGGGGGTACCAAGCTTTTCAGAGACACACAGGGTGTGGTAAAATCACCCAGTTAAGCTGTACTCTTCACATTAGAGCTAAATGCATCCTGACTCTCCCACTCCTGACCTAAGGTCTCCCACACCCACAATTTCCTGAACTGACAGCTTTTCATGCTAGAGGTGTGGAGGTAAGAGAAGTAGAATAGGTACCACTTTTTGATAATTAACACTTCAAGTACTTGGCGTGGGTGGGAAGACCTCGATACTCATCATATTGTGGTTATGACAAAGGGAAGCACACAGGTAGGTACCACAGAAAACTAATGTGTTAACTGGTAAAATTTAAAAGTACATCAGGTAACTCTTATGTTAAGGATTGTTTCGGTTTTGTTCTTTAATTTTCTGGAGTCCATTGGGTTACAATTCTAAGGGTCCGGTTTTGATTTTATTAGGGTGTGTGTGTGTGCTTAATTGCTCAGTCGTGTCCAACTTTTTGCGACCCCATGGACTGTGGCCTGCCAGGCTCCTCTGTCCATCCAGGAAAGAATACTCAAGTGGGTTGCCATGCCTTCCTCCAGGGGATCTTCTCAACCCAGGGATCAAACCCAGGTCTCCTACATTGTAGGCAGATTCTTTACTGTCTGAGCCACCAGGAAAGCCCTTTACTAGGTTGATGATGCAAGTTTCAGCAGGCATCAAAGTCCCCTGGGGGCTCCTTAGCACCCAGATCACTGGGCCTCACCCACAGAGGTTTTGATTCAGTAGATTTGAGTGAAGTCACCAATTCTTATGTCTTATACATTTCTTGGTGATGCTGATTTTGCCGGTCTGAGAATCAGATTTAAATAAAAACTTCTTGAAGAAAGTGAAAGAGAAGAGTGAAAAAATTGGCTTAAAACTCAACATTCAGAAAACTAAGATCATGGCATCTGGTCCCATTACCTCATGGGAAATAGATGGGGAAACAGTGGAAACAGTGTCAGACTTTAATTCTGGGGCTCCAAAATCATTGCCGATGGTGACTGAAGCCATGAAATTAAAAGATGCTTACTCCTTGGAAGGAAAGTTATGACCAACATAGATAGCATATTCAAAAGCAGAGACTACTTTGCCAAAAAAGGTCCGTCTAGTCAAGGCTATGGTTTTTCCACTGGTCATGTATGGATGTGAAAGTTGGACTGTGAAGAAAGCTGAGTGCCAAAGAATTGATGCTTTTGAACTGTGGTATTGGAGAAGACTCTGGAGAGTCCCTTGAACTGCAGGGAGATCCAACCAGTCCATCCTAAAGAAAATCAGTCCTGAGTGTTCATTGGAAGGACTGATGCTGAAGCTGAAACTCCAATACTTTGGCCACCTGATGTGAAGAGTTGACTCATTGGAAAAGAGCCCGATGCTGGGAGGGATTGGGGGCAGGAGGAGAAGGGGACGACAGAGGACAAGATGGCTGGATGACATCACTGACTCGATGGACATGAGTCTGAGTGAACTCCGGGAGTTGGTGATGGACAGGGAGGCCTGGTGTGCTGCGATTCATGGGGTCGCAAAGAGTCGGACACGACTGAGCAACTGAACTGAGCTGATAATGCTTTTCAGGAGCATTTCTCACATTTATTGAACCTAATTTAAGATTTTTAGAAGACTCAAAATCAGGTTCAAAGATGTATGCTTTTTTTCTTTTTACCACCTATATCTGTTTTTTTAATTTCTTTTTTTTTTTTACATCACTACACAGATACCACAATTCTCCTGAAGATATACTCTTAACTGCCATTTCCAATAGAGAGTTTATTTTCCCCAACACAATTTGGCCAAAGTTTGGATAATATACTCTGCAACTGTTAGGTAGATATTCTGGACCTTGGTCTCCACGATTCTAAGAGTCTCTAAAATCTTTCCCCTCCCACAATTTAGCTGGGGAACTTTTGTTTGAATTTAAACTTGACTGGCTGTGGATACTTGGAGCCATTAGGGGGCTCCAGACGCACAGGAATAGCTTGGAATTGGCCTCTCTGGAGTAGTGATTAGCAGCCCAAAATGATGTATTCCCTTCTATACGAATTCAAAAAGCTGCCCTAATTCCTGTTAGGTTAGGTTCGTCAATTTAATGAATTCCTATCCTAGAGGAAAGGGTTTTATGGGTTTATTTTAGACCACTGAAAGCCAGAGAGATTAAGAGAAAAATTGATGCCCTTGAATTTGGACCTTGAAACAAGCACTCTACACTTTGTAACTCAAAGTGTTCCAAGGACCAGCTGCAGAGTCGCTTGGGAATTAGTTAGAAATGCAGAAGATCAGGCCCCACCCCAGGCTTTCTGAATAAAAATCTGCATTTTAACAAGATCCCCAGGTGATTCGACTACACTTTACAATTTGAGAAGCACCATTATAAATTACCAAGAGCTGACCCAAAGCTTTTATCTTAAAACATTTATGCCGCCTTTCTCTCTTCTCTGTATCATCCCCATCCCCCAGAAAAACATAATATTGATCTTAAAGTTCCACTTCTCTTGATCTGTTAGGGATACGTGTTGAGAATTTTTAAAACAATTTTTTTTCCTGAGGCTACTTTGTGGGGTCATTAAAAATGCAATGGAAATGTACTGCTTAGTGGCAGGTGGCAAATCATCCCACGATTAAGAAATTTTTCTGACAGTCATGGACTGGGGCTAAATGGTATCCAAGTGGCTTGTGTATTCAGTCAGTTCAGGCAGAAAAAAATCCATAAATTCAGTCAGAAGTGTCAGTCTGGTAGCTCTGTGAAATATAGTCCTTAACCTTCTCTTGTCTTGGTTAGAACAGCTTTTTATACCGGTGACCCAATCTCTGTTCTCTCAAGACTGCTTTCCTGGGAAACTCAAGCTGCAGGATATAAAAGACGGGCTTAAATTTATCTTCTTTTCTTTATACTTGTCCATAACACAACACACACACATTCTTCTTTCCTCTTGAGCTAAATGTAACTTCAGCACTTCTCTTGCCTTAATGTTTTCCTAATTAGCTTTAACATTAAAACCAGCTGCTACTGCAGTGTTTTTTACTTTTATAAAGCATTAGAAGATTAATTGACTCATTATGTGGAAACAGGAGGATATAAATTTAAGGGAGCTTTTGTTTAACTTGGGTTATAAATTCCAGCTCATTTTCTTTATTTATGCTTTCCCTACCCTCTACATCTCCCATAACTAAGGGCTTTTTTTGTTTTAGTTGTATAGATGATGATTTCTTTGTTTCTTTAAAGTGAAATCAATTCAGCATCTAGATACCGGCTACTGAGTTAAAACAAAAGCTGAAGTTGTAAAAGCCATTTGTGTAGGCTTTGCTTGTCAAACAGGAGGACCAGATTGGGAGCCAGGGGGAACTGGCTGTACTCCTGCATTAACCAGCTCTAGCTTTCAGGCAAGGTCTTCAACCTTGCTGAGCATGAGTTCCCTCATATGTCAAATGGAGCTAAATTGGTTCTACCCAGCTAACTAACACAGAGAAGGCAATGGCACCCCACTCCAGTACTCCTGCCTGGAAAATCCCATGGACGGAGGAGCCTGGTGGGCTGCAGTCCATGGGGTCACTGAGGGTCGGACACGACTGAGCGACTTCACTTTCACTTTTCACTTTCATGCATTGGAGAAGGCAATGGCAACCCACTCCAGTGTTCTTGCCTGGAGAATCCCAGGGACAGGGGAGCCTGGTGGGCTGCCATCTATGGGGTCGCACAGAATCGGACACGACTGAAGCGACATAGCAGCAGCAGCAGCACCTAACAAAGTAGCTGTAATGATAACATGATATATCAAGTATTTGAAATGTACTACACAAACAAGATGAATAACTTTTATTTAGATTCCCTTGTTCCAGCATGCATAAAAGTAAGATTGATGATTTTTATATGTATAATATAATGTAGTATAATATACATGGCAGATAAATGTCTGTGCTACTACCTAGTTAGTGATCCTGGGAAATCAACACCTAATTGTAATACCTAATAGTTATTTAATTTTTACTATATTCCAAATGCTTTATATAGAGAATTAATAAGAACATTTATGAAACTGGTATTATTCATGTTCTCTGTATCACACATTACTATATACTGAATAAGTTGGTTAAGACATTTAATGTTAGGTTAGGCTAAGGATTTGATATGCATTTTTTTATTTAGTTTCACAGCAACCCCATTAGGCACAGACTATATATGTATGGCCCCTATTTTACAGATGAGCAAAAACTGAGGCTTAGAGGAGTTAAGGATTACAGAAGGTTAAACTCAGGTTTATATGGTTACAAATTTCATAGTTTTTAATCTTTTTGCTTTATCATCAACTTTTCCCTGAGACTCAGCTCCTATTTTGCAAAAAAGAATGATCTTTGGAGCTTTTAAGAAGCTCCCAAATTCTATGATTTTGCGTCTTGCTTTTACTCACCCTCACCCTCCACTCTGTCCTCAGAATGTCAGAGCAGACTTTACAGTCCTGGACCCAGGAGAAGATGCACTTGGGCATCAAATGAAAGGAGACAAAAATGAGGTCAGATAGCATCTGAGGACAAACACTTTCCTTCGAGATGCAAGAGCTCATCCTGACAAAAATAGAATAAATGGGAGAGAGGAAAGAAGAAATCTAAGATGTATTTAGGAGCTGTTCCTAATGGACAAGCCATGTTTTTACCCTGCCGTCAGTCCAGCCTTCAGACAACACTGAGGGCCCAGTACTTGTCCAGTGGTGGCACGAATGTCCTTGTATGGTGGTGTTAGAAGACTGCCCTGGCTTACAGAGATACTCATCAGTAACCGGGTCCTACTTACAAGTCATAAACACCCTGAATCCAAGTTGTGCTCACACTTTGTCATAAAATAAACACTGTATGAGAAGCACTGGATCATTCTTTAGTGAAGAATGGACTGATTGTCTCAATGTTTGAATGTAAGACTGGGAATTGTGGTCGTAGTCTGAGGAATAGATTCACATTTTTGCTGAATTCAGGTCGGTACAGTTGCTCAGTCAAGTCCGACTCTTTGCAACCCCATGGACTCCAGCACACCAGGCTTCCCTGTCCATCACCAACTCCCAGAGCTTGCTCAAACGTCCATCGAGTAGGTGATACCAGCCAACTATGTCATCCTCTGTAAATCTGCTCAGTTATAGTAATGATAACATGTATTCTATGCTATTTATTGAGTATCCACTAAGTTTACCAACTGTATTATTTCTAGTCTTTACCTAAGTCTCCCTGGTGAGACTACTACTGGATCTGACAGTTGAGGACCCTAAGCTTAGAGTCAGTTTTACTGACTCTAGTTCTCATGTGAGTCATGGAGCTGGATTCAAGCTCTGGTCGGGACTCTGCCAAAATTTTCTCCAGGATGTTCTGTTCCCTCTCCAAGGCCTCTCCCATCTCTTTAGTCCTTTGGGGTATTGGAGTTAGTGGGAGGAATTACTCATCCTGAAAGGCCAGACAGGGCCAGGGATGAGATCTTTGCATGAAGTGTATGTTTTGATAGCTCTACCAGTTAAAGAGGGCTTTCCCAGTGACTCAGTGGTAAGGAATTCATCTGCAATGCAGGAGATGTGGGTTCGATCCCTGGGTTGGGAAGATCCCCTGAAGGAAGACCTGACAACCTACTCCAGTATTCTTGCCTGGAGAATTCCATGGACAGACGAGCCTGGAGGGCTACAGTCCACAAGGATGCAAAGAGTTGGACATGACTGAAGTGACTGACTATGCACAGACATGTCAGTTAAAGAAAAAAGGCAAAACAAAATAAAAGCATCAGAGCTAAACTTGATAAAGGAATAATACTGAGCTGTCCCCAAGTTAATGCTTAATCATAATTATCACTAAACAATATTTTAATAGAATTGTCATTATTAATACTATTGGAAGTGATTGGTCCAATATGGCAGGAAGTAGTTAGCAGTTCAGATGCAAGTAAGGTATTCCTACAGCCTGAAACAGAAATATATTCAGTGACAGGCCCAGTGCCTGGCTAGTTGAAATCCTTGTAAGTAAGGAATGATATCGAGGTTTTAGATTTATAAAAGAGGGAATCAGTGTAGATAAAGTGAAGGTAATGTCAACCATGAAGAAGAACTAAAGAGCCTCTTGATGAAAGTGAAAGAGGAGAGTGAAAAAGTTGGTTTAAAGCTCAACATTCAAAAAACTAAGATCATGGCATCTGGTCCCATCACTTCATGGCAAATAGATGGGGAAACAGTGGAAACAGTGGCTATTTTTCTGGGCTCCAAAATCACTGCAGATGGTGATTGCAGCCATGAAATTAAAAGACGTTTACTCCTTGGAAGGAAAGTTATGACCAACCTAGACAGCATAAAAAGCAGAGATATTACATTGTCAACAGAGATCCATCTAGTCAAGGCTATGGCTTTTCCAGTAGTCATGTATGGATGTGAGAGTTGGACTATAAAGAAAGCTGAGTGCTGAAGAATTGATGCTTTTGAACTGTGGTGTTAGAGAAGACTCTTGAGAGTCCCTTGGACTGCAAGGAGATCCAACCAGTCCATCCTGAAGGAGATCAGTCTTGGGTGTTCATTGGAAGGACTGATGCTAAAGCTGAAACTCCAATACTTTGGCCACCTGATGTGAAGAGCTGACTCATTGGAAAAGACTCTGTTGCTGGGGAAGATTGAGGGCCAGAGAAGGGGACGACAGAGGATGAGATGGCTGGATGTCATCACTGACTCGATGGGCATGAGTCTGAGTGAACTCCAGGAGTTGGTGATGGACAGGGAGGCATGGCGTGCTGCAGTTCATGCGGTTGCAGAGTCGGACATGACTGAGAGACTGAACTGAACTGAATGTCAGCCAGTTAATGGAGGGGAGTAGGCATAGATGGTGCACAAGGACTGGTGAGGCATGTCTTGTTTATTAATGTATTATATTAGAGCTTCCCTGGTGACTCGGATGGTAAGAGAATCCATCTGCAGTGCAGGAGACCCCAGTTCAATCCCTAGGTTGGGAAGATCCCCTGAGAAGGGAATGGCTACCCACTCCAGTATTCTTTTCTGGATAATCCCATGGACAGAGGAGCCTGGTGGGCTACAGTCCATGGAGTTGCAAAAATTTGGACACGACTGAACACACATGCATATATGCATCACACTTCATACACAGCACTAAGTAATGCAGTTAGTAGAATCTGCATCCCCTCACACAGGAACAGACGAAACCCTCTGTAGAGTGTAACAAGGGACTGTCTTGGTCTCAGTTTGTTCTCTGGGCACATGAGGCTGATTCTGTGAGACCAACTGCACGCAAATCTAGAACTTGCCTGTCTGAAGTTGCTCCCATTCTGATTTTCAGAATACTCTCAGCATTCACATTTCTAAGGATGTCTGCTTCGTCCCAAATGCAAGTCATGGTCTCTGTTTATCTGGGAAGGGACATTTCTGAATGTGCAGCCTCCCTGGGTAGCACTGTTGTCAGTATGTCCCTCTAGCCTGCCGATGTGAAAAAGACTGATTTTTAAGCAAGAGAGGAAAGGCTCCCACATTTGCCAAAATCATGAACTTCATGCTAGCCTGCTCCCTGAATATGTAATAATATATCAATAGATAATTAAGAAATTTATCATCAAAACTTGAAAAGTAATTCATTTGCAGCATTGATCTCTCTCCACTTTAATTGTTTCCAAAAACAATCCTGATTCCTCACTATATTCTCATTCTTCTTTCTGAAGGGTCTCCAGTGCCAGTGGGTATAGATGTCCAGGTTGAAAGTATTGACAGCATTTCAGAGGTTGACATGGTAAGTTTCTCCTTGAGATGCTTGTTTCTGAATGGATAGATTCTCAGTAGTGTCAAAATCACTGATGTTTTAATGAATCATCTTAATTATGGATGTTATTTATTTTTCCTGCTTTGCTTAATAAAGTTGAAGTTGCTTTATTCTTTTCTAACTATTATCTCTGCCCTGGATTATAATTCTCATTCCTTTCTCTTCTCCTTTTCTTCTTTTGGCTTTACAGTGTCCCGAGAGGCAGGATATACCTACTATGTGACTTGAACCTTGGTACTCAGTATCAGCAAAAAACTGGTCTGCATTCTCCTTGCCCAATTTGAAAAAATGATCAAGTGATCCCCAGTGTTGGCTTCTTTTGCTTCTCATTTATCATTTTCCCACCCTCCCTATTTCACCCTGAAATCACTTTCAATCTCTTTAGTTTTGTCCTGCTCTTCTCCCAGTGGGCGGTTCAGCCTGCTTCCCATGAGAGTGCCAAGCAGTGGTGATGCTGATGTATCATGGACATGCGCCAGTGTCTGCCACTTGACTTCGCAGGCTCAGTGTTTGCCTGGTGCTCTTCAGATCAGACTGAGCAGCTAAACACAAATATATGCTTATTAAAGCAACCCATGCAGTAACCCACAGGATTCCCTGTGGAGTGGTGTCATGGTAGTGAATGAACCATTGTATTTATTCACTCTTGCCCTAATTCAAAATTACACGTGTCTGGTGCTCTCAGATTAACCCAGAGCAATAATACAATGTACCTCTATTCTGATCCTAAGAAAAATAAATGAGCTCATCATTACTTGATGACTTGTTTGTGGTTTGCTGATATTTGTCCTTCGCTCGTGTAATAAATGGTGAAGTTCTGTTATATGTGTTATTTCAAGAAGAATTTGAGTGTTGTTGACAAATAAATGATAGTAAGAAGTAAGCAGCTGGGAAACGTGAAACACATTGTCATTGCCTACATCCTATAACTTAGGTGAAGATAGGAGAATTTCTATTCAAACAAACAAAATACTCGTACCTGAGAGCCAAACAAAACTCAAGTAATTGACTAAGCAAATTTTTTTTCTGCTAAAATAATGTTAATCTAGCTTTTCCCCCTCATCCTTGCCTCCTTACAACTGGAATGCATATAAACAATTTAAAATCCTGAGTCATACTGGATCAGAATCTCTGAGAACTAGCTTCTGGGGATGTGCCATATTAGCAAATGCACAAGTGATTTTTGGCACACTACAGTTCCAGCACCGCCATTTCCTGGTATTCGTTCTGTGTCTCAGCTGAAGATCACCATCTCTTTCTCAGGACCTCTGTCAACACTGCTGTTGTTTACTTGCTCAGTTGTGCCTGACATTTTTGCAACCCCAGGGACTGTAGCCCACCAGGCTCCTCTGTCCATGGGATTCTCCAGGCAGAAATACTGGAATGGGGTACCATTCCCTTCTCCAGGGGATCTTATTGATCCAGGGATTGACCCACATCTCCTGCGCTGCAGGAGGATTCTTTACCACTGAGCCACCAGGGATGCCCCTCTGACAGCACACTTTCCATTAAAATGCTTAAAAACTCCAATAAATGTTGTGTTCAGGTTCTTATAGGACTGTAGTTTATTCACCTTGGGGAGGACTGCTTTATAAAAACAGTAGAAATATATGGGTATAAAATTAATCATAAAAGTGAATATTTATTTACAGTGAGAGAAAAGGCAAACTAAAATACCAGGAAAAAAAAATCAAAATAAAATACCAGACCATGAAGTTTCAGGTCCCTCTCTTCTGAGATCATCTTAGGTGATTTACCAGAATGCTCAGGTAGAAATGCGTCCCACTTAAAACCCGTTTCCCCTCAGCAACTTGAATACTTGATGGTTTTCAGAAACTCTCAGCATTCACCAGAGTCCAGGGGAGGAGAGGCTCTGTGATGGAAGCTCAGTAGCTTCATTCTGAATCTACCTGAAGATATAAGCTGTTCAGGCACAGGTCGTTAACACCTATGGAAACCAGTGGAGACTGGTAGTACTGACTGGTCATCCTGAATCATATTTCTGCTGGCCTTGACTTGTCTCTTTTTCTCCCTGCCTAGGACTTTACAATGACTTTTTATCTCAGGCATTACTGGAAAGATGAAAGGCTTGCCTTTCCCAGCAAGACCAACAAAAGTATGACTTTTGATCATAGATTAATCGAAAAGATTTGGGTGCCTGATATCTTCTTTGTCCATTCTAAGAGATCCTTCATCCACGACACAACTGTGGAGAACATCATGCTGCGTGTCCACCCCGATGGAAACGTCCTCTTCAGTTCAGGTGAGGAGGGCTGTCTCCTGCCTTGGGCTCCCTTGCACCGCACCATCTCCACCAGCACTAGGGGGGCTCACTGCAGGCTGAACTCCCAATATTGCTGTGTTTAGTAATGCTGGAGCTTCAGACACAAGCAGAAGATGTGACTTTTTTCCTGATTCTAACTCCCAGGTTTTGTTTCTTTAATGACTTTTAATGATTAGCATTTTGTTTATTTTTTTTATTTCTTCATTGGCTGTGGTGGGTCTTTGTTAATGCATGCAGCCTTTCTCTAGCTGTGGAGAGCAGGACTATTTTTCGCCATGGTATGCAAGCTTCTCATTGCGGCAGCTTCTCTTGTTCCAGAGCACAGGCTCTAGGCCTGTGGACTTCAGAAGCTGCAGCACGTGGGCTCGGTAGTTGTGGCACACAGGCTTAGTTGCTCCAAGACATGAGGACTCTTCCTGCACCAGGGATCGAGCCAGTGTCCCTTGCAATACAAGGTGGATTCTTAACCACTGGACCACCAGGGAAGCCCCTAACTTCCAGGTTTTAAAGAATGATTTCCTAATCTAACTATACCCACTCTGGGCATATATTGGAGAATGATAAGAAATAAGGTTGGACAAAATGGAGCTGAATTATGGATAGCCTTAAGAGTCTAACCCACAGTTTTTTATAGGTATCCAAACTGCTTTTCCTCCTCACCAATGCCACCCCACCCTGCACCCCACCAAGCAGTCTTGGAATCTTGGATTAACTAATTTTGTTAAGTATGTCCTTCACTCTTCACATGAAGATATAGTCATCATGCACATTACTCCTAATTTCTTCATTTAAAACTTGTTGAAAATGAAAAACAAAATTTTAATTTAAAATATTTGATCTGTGCTAATGGACCTATCCAAATGATAAATAGGAGTTCTGTATTCTGCTGGTATCAAAAATTTAATGAAATATTTGTTCAGACACTATGCTATAATATCCCTCCGTCTTCACTATAACATTTTTTTTTTTAGCCTAATGAGTCCAGTGCTTACTGACTACCTACCATAGGTAATCTTAAAAATGTTTGGTAACAAGAAATTCATTTTTTCAAATATCTTAGAAATCCCAGAAAGATTCAGTAGTAAACTGAAAAAGAAGTTAGCTCTCCAGAGGATATCCATGTCCTAATCTCTGGGACCTAGGAAGGTTACTTTATTGGGGAGTGGGGGAAAACTACACAGATGTGATTAAATAAAGGGTCTTGAGACAAGGAAATTATTCAGGTTATCTGGGTTGGACTAAATGCAATCATCAGCGTCCTTGTAAGAGAAAGGCAGAGGGAGGATTTGACACACATGGAAGAGTAGGAAGTAGTGTGATGGTGAAGACAAGAGACTGGAGTGATGCAACCACCAGCCCAGGAATGCTGGCGACTTCCGGGAGCTGTAAGAAACAAAGGATGAATCTCACCCTAGAGCTTCAGGAGGAGGCAGGGTCTTTCTGACACCTTGGTTTCAGGCCAGTGATACTCATTTCAGACTTCAGGCCTCCAGAACTGTGAGAGAATACATTTCTGTTGTTTTAAACCGCCAAGTTTATGGTAATGTTTACAATGAAAATATGTTATTTTTATTCATTAAAAACACCTTGCTCACTCTAGTACAAAGATTCTGTTATCGGACATTTTATAAAAAGCTATCAGTGTTTTTTAAAAAATGAAATGAGAGGAAAGTACCACTTTCCATAAGAACTTTTACATCAGAGGTAACCTAGGACTCTAACAAGTAGTGGAATCAAGGCTTAGTAGGAATCAGCAGCTGAACAGCAGCATCTGGCCAAGAAATCAACTGTTTTAAATTAATTTTTTTGATGAGGGGATATCCACTGGAGAAGTAGCTCAGTGAATTGTCCTTACCCTGCACATTCCATAGAAAGATTTGGCTCTTGCCTGGCTCCTGGGAAATAACCTACAAGCCCTTGGAATATCCTGCCTGATAAATATGTCTTTGTTTACCCAAAGACCCTGAGCCACGTGGTATCAACTTGACCTCTGGCGGGGATAAAGACCAAGATCAGCCAGGCTATGTGACCAACCCTCAATTAATGCTCTGAACCCCTAGGCTCATGTAGCTTCCCTGGTTGGCAATACTCCATGCATGTGGTCATATGTCTTTGCTAGGAGAAGTAAGCACTGTTCATATAGCCCTGTCCACTAGAACAGGACAACTGGAAACTTGCTCCTGGTTTTTCCTGGAACATGCCCTGTGCATCTTAATTTCATTGTTGATTTTAACTGGTATCCTTTCATTGCAATAAATGATTAGCTGTTAGTATAACAGCTTTGATGAGTTCTATAAGTCCTTCTAATGAAACATTGAACCTGAGGTTGGTCTGGAGATCTCCAAACACAAAAGGACTCAAAATTGTTGTTTGCACAGCTATTTCAGCTGACAGCAGAGCCAGTCCAAGCCCAGAGCCAGGTCACCTGGTTTCAGGCTTGGTTCTGACACCATCTACTGACAAAGAGTCTCTCCTTGACCAAATTCTACTCAGTGTCCTCTGAACTGTCTTCTCATGTTGGCCCCGATTTTGAGCTTCTGTTTCTGTCTCTGCATAGTCAGTTTAGCCAGAGTCCCCCATCCTCAATATCTGATCACCCTCCATATCTGATAAGGTTCCTCATCCACTTCTCCAGCCCTCAGCTGACATCTGACCACCCTGGCCCTCCTTCAGCAAGAATTGTGTTTGTTAGGTCCATTTAGCCAGGTTCCTCCAACTCCTTATGTTTCCTCTTAGTAATTTTCCATCCACTGACTTGCACACCACCCCCATCCTGGCCTCCTTGTTCCTTTGCTATAAATCCCAGTTGTTATGTTTGGAAGTGATCCCAATCTCTCTTACCAATTAAAAAAAAAAAAAAAAAAATTATAGTAGCTCTCCTAAATAGAGTCTACCTTACCATTTTTTAAACAAGTGTCATGAATAATTTTTTCCTTAACACTGTCTACCTAATCTCCTTGGCTGTTAATTTATTTATGTGTACTCTGAAGGAAGGAGACTGAAAGACTTCAGAAGTCCTTTTTTAAAGTACCAGGAAGATGTAAAATGAGTATGTTTTGTGTTGCAAGGTTATCCAGACCCCTCCCTGGCTTGGCATTTTCCTGCATGACTACTGACAGTAGAATTCAAAGCACAGCAGATAAAATGGTTTTCCCCCTCTGATTAACTGAGGGGTGCCATGGGTAGGAGCAGCTGTTGCCTTTGTTTTTTGCAGACCTGCTCAGGGGCCTTTTATGAACCTCTGATCTGCTTTTGTGGGTACCACAGTTCAGCAGCCTCTGCCTGAAGCCAGGAAAAGCTAGGAGGACATAAAATGTGAAGAACAGCCCTCATCAGTATGTAAGCCCTTTGACTTAATAGCACCTGAATTATGCATTGTGCACATAGACCTCTAACTGAAAACGCTGCAGGCTCTCCACTCACTCCTGCAAAGATAATTTCTGCAGGTAAACTGGCTTTGTGAAGGAAACCTTTACTCATAGGTTTTTTATTACCACCATTCCAGCTCTTTATTACTGGAAACTATTTAAGTTTGAATCTTCCAAAAAGCAGAAAATATTTAAGTCTATTTAAAGTCTTCTCACTTTGAAGTGTGTTTTTCTGAAGACATCCGAGCCAGAAAGTATAGAGGAAGCTGACCAGGAAATAGTGAGATCAGAAGCAATTCTTACAGCAGGAATTCACTCATTAACTCTGGGTCTTAAGCAATCACCCACTTTCCTGGGTTTGCTTCCTTATGGGCTACTTGGGTAGAAGATAGTAACACCTGTTTGGCATTATTCTTGAAAGGTGCACAAAACAGGCAGAGTGTCAGATAGCTCTAAGCTACATTACTTATTTGACCGTGTGGTGAAATGACCTGCAGTTTTCTTTTTCTTATTCTTCCTATAGGATAACTGTTTCAGCAATGTGCTTTATGGATTTCAGCAGGTTTCCTCTTGACACTCAAAACTGTTCCCTTGAACTGGAAAGCTGTAAGTGTAACCTCTCGATGGAGTGAGTGCCCGTGGTCTGAACACACATCACATACTTGCAGTATATAAACAGACTCTTAACAAGCATGGAACATTTTTATATAAATTAAATATGTTTATCCAAAAAAGCTTATTGGTTGGTTGGTTGGTTGGTCTTTTTGGTAAGAATGATGATGGCAAATTGTCTTGCAGATGAGAAGATAAAAGAGTCGAGAAAAAAATGCTTTGGTAACTATATATTCTGCAGTTTCCATAATGATTTTAAAGGAATAACTCCCTAAAAATGTGTATTCTTGCTAATGTTATTAACATAGAGTGGCAAATTTAGAAAACTCTGCCATTTATGTTCTCATATGAATCCCAACCTTCCATTAAGTATACCTCGTTTCCCCAGAAAAACCCAGCTCTAGATTTAGATCACCCAGTCAAAGCTCTGTCAAAGGGCATCTGAGCCAGAGCCCTGTCAACTACTTAGATCCACACCCCCTCCCCAGCTATTTTTGACATGACTTGTTAAAAGCTGACTGCAATTTTTCATGATGCAGGTAAAGTGCTGGGAATCTCAATGGATGTCTCCTACAGAGACAATTCTCCCTAAACTCATTGGAAACTCTCTATCACACTATTTGATCTTACAAGAAAATTTTCTACAAGCCCAGCTCACTTTGCAATTTCATCCAAGAGGGTCACAAAACCAAAGTTTGAGGCCTGAAGCATCAGGCCTGTGAGTGAGAGTGGTGCTGTGACATCACAGTGCACACAGACAGGGGAGCAGTATTTGGAGACTTTTTAAAGCATCATGTGAGCACGAGGAAACCCAACCACACTCTGTCAGTAATCAGGGTCTAATTTGAGGAGTTTTTTGTTTTTTTTGTTTGTTTGTTTTTTTTTTAATGATATGGGTATTAGCAGTCTTTTGGCAAACATATATTTCAGAACCATGACATTGACCAGACCCTGGGGATACAGAACTTTATAAAACACCATCATGGACCTCATGGAACTTACAGGAGCTCATTCTAATTGCAGGGATGTTATTTTCTTGTCTTAGATGCCTACAATGAGGAGGATCTCATGCTGTACTGGAAACATGGAAACAAGTCCCTAAACATGAGGAGCATATTTCCCTGTCTCAGTTTTTCATTGAGGACTTCAGTGCATCCAGTGGATTTGCTTTCTACAGCAGCACAGGTGCAGTGTTTTATGTGGACACGTCATGAGCATTTATTGAGCATCTGCTGTCTGCAAAGCACAGCTGGCTAGTCTTGAGTCCAAACAAGCCTCCCATTTGACCAATAATATCATCCTTCTTTTCCCAGCAGCCGTCTCTATCTTTGCAATACAGGTCTTCTTCAGCTGACGATGGGGTACCTCCCAGTAAACTCATCACGAGTTGAAGTACATTTAATACACCTAACTTCCTGAACATCATAAAGTAGCATAGCCAAACTTAAACAGGCTCAGAACACTTAATTAGTCTGCTGCTGCTGCTGCTAAGTTGCTTCAGTCGTGTCTGACTCTGTGCGACCCCATAGACGGCAGCCCACCAGGCTCCCTCCTCCCTGGGATTCTCCAGGCAAGAACACTGGAGTGGGTTGCCATTTCCTTCTCCAATGCATGAGCATGAAAAGTGAAAGTGAAGTCGCTCAGTCGTGTCTGACTCTTTGCGACCCCATGGACTGCAGCCTACCAGGCTCCTCTGCCCATGGGATTTTCCAGACAAGAGTACTGGAGTGGGCTGCCATATCAGTCTATGGTTGGGCAAATCATCTAATGCAAATCCTATCTTAAAATAAAGTGTTGACTATCTCCTGTAATGCAATTGAACACTGTACTGAAACTGAAAAAACAGAATGGTTGTCTGGGTACAGAATGATTGTAAGTATATCAGTTGTTTGCTCTCAAGATCATGGGGCTGACCAAAAGCTGGCTTGCTGCCACTGCCCAGCATCATGCAAGAACATATGGCTAGCATGGGAAAAGATCAGAATTCAAAACTGGAAGTACAGTTTCTACTGAATGTGCATCACTTTTGTACCATCATAAAGTCAAAATAAGTCAAAGCATCCTAGGTCAGAGACCGTCTGTACACACTGCTGTCTTTATCATGTAAACACCTTTAACTAGATGTCTGCTTCCCCGAGGCCCCTGCAGTCTACTCTTCATACAGCAGACAGAGTGTTCTTTTGAAAACAGGAAGAGCACAATTCTGCCTGTTAAAACTCTGCGGTGCTTTTCCACCAGACTTACAGCAGAACTTAAGCTTCTCATCATGGCCCACAGGCCCTACATGATCTCTCTCTGCTTAAGGCTCTGACCTCACCAACCACCACTGCCTGGCCTCCCCACTTCTTGCTTGTCTTCAAACACACCCACCTCATTCCACCTGCAGGAGTTCTGCTTTCACCTTTCTTTGCCTGGTGTGTTTTCCCTGATTTTTTCATGACCAGCTTCCCCATTTGCTCAGAACTTTATTCAAATATCATCTCCTCAAAGAGTGCTTTCCTAGCCATCCTATGTGCAATAAACCTCCCTCCTCACCATTCCCCAGTATTCTTCACAGCACTAATCACTTCCTGAGATACATGTCTGTTTGACTGCTCTCTTGTCTGAGTTCCTGGCTAGAAAGAGTGCAGGGATCTGTCTGCCTTGTTCGCTGTCTCTCACCCAGCACCTCAAACATGCCTGGGGCATGACAGATGCTCAATAAGTAGCAACTGAATGACTTGATCAGTAAAGTGATTCTTGCACTTTATATGCCTATGAGAAGTAAGTACAGATATTGGGGAAATTTTCAATTTTATTTCAACACTTCTTTATTTTTTTGTTGTTACACAGACATACTTTATAATGAGAAAGATTAAAATGGGCTCCTGTATGCGTGTATGCTCAGTCACTAAGTCACAGGTGACTCTTTTGTGACCCCATGGACTGTAGCCCGCCAGGCTCCTCTGTCCATAGCTCTTTTCAGGCAAAATACTGGAGAGGGTTACCATTTTCTTCTCCAGGGGATCTTCCTAACTCAGGATAGAACCCAAGTCTCCTGTATCTCCTGCATTGTAGGCAGATTCTTCACCACCAGCACCACTTGGGAGCCCAAAAATGGGCTCCTAACATTACATTTTTTTAAAAGAGAAGAATAAAGCATTTTGAAATTATATTCAAATACTGAGTTATTAATGATATCTGAGTTCATTCAAGCATTTCTTAGGTTTTGAAAAGATCAGTATTTAGATTTATTTTAGTTCACAAGTAGGTAATAGTTCTTCCTCACATTATCCATGAATTACCAAACAAGGTCACCTGAGAGCCAAATTCAAGTGTTTTTCTCAAATTAAACAAATTAGTTTCATGAAAATATTTTATATTTTATCTTTATGCCTATCATTAAAACAACCATCATAACCACTACTCCTAAATCAGCTATACAGAAAAAAAAAACTACAATTCTGGCTCAGTTACAAGAGTCAGAAGTATAGTGACAATAATGAAACTTTAGCGTCCATTTGATCGTTGAACCACCAGGCCCTCACTTACTCCCCTTGGCATTGCCTTCACCAATGCTTGTCAGTATTAACAAGTTGATGAGGACCTCTGTCCCCTCATGCCTCTCAATGTCCCTCAGAATCATGCCCTGTTGATTTAGAAGGAAAAAGAAATGACTGCTGCCCTTGGGAGATGCATTGAACAGTTATTCTTTATTGCAGCATAATGTAGTGGCTAGAAGTACACGCTCTAGAGAGAGACTGCATGAGTTCCAATTCTGGCTCTACCACTTATCAGAAATGTAATCTTAGACAAGTTGCTTAATCTCCCTCAGCCTTAATTTCCTCATCTTTAAATTGGTTTCATAATACTTTCTACCTCGTAGACTTGTGAGGCTACATAACTTAACACATTTCAATAACTTAGGATTCTGTCTGCCATACTCAAAAAATACTAGCTAGTAGCTATCATTTTCACCATTTTTATCAATGTCGAAAGAAATGGCAACCCACTCCAGTGTTCTTGCCTGGAGAATCCCAGGGACGGAGGAGCCTGGTGGGCTGCCATCTATGGGGTCGCACAGAATCGGACATGACTGAAGTGACTTAGCAGCAGCAGCAGCATCTTTAGCCTTTCAACACAGGATAAAGCCTTAGCATCAACAGGCCATTGAAGGTGACAGTCTTTGGATTAAAAATCTTCTTGAGCGTTGTCTTGGACTCAGTGCCCAGTTACTGCCCGCCTCTTCCATTTCCGTGCTGCCAGTTCTCCAGCCCTTCTCTCTCTTTCGTAAACTTCCTTTCTTTCTACCATGTGGCAACCAGATGGAGGTGGGTGGACACTTCCACCCAAAATTTGGTTCAGATGTCAAAACTGGTGATGGCACACAGATGCTGAAAGGGTATAAAGAGATTTATTACTTACATAATGAGGTTTTCTAGAGAGAGCAGGGCAGGCTTGAAAGCATATCTGAAAATGTCTTGAGAGAACAGGAAGGGGCCTCTGACTTGGGGTTCTGTGGTGCTTAGAAAGTGGGACTCAAGTGAGGGCTTCTTGCATGGGGCCATGTTTTCATGGTTTGCTCTTCCCGTCAGTAAAGAGAGAACATTTGGCTTTCTTCTAGCCTGCCCAGGTGTGGAGCAGAAGGAGAAGGGCAGCTAGAGAGTTATCAGTAGTCAAATATAAAAAATAGAGTCCTACTCTTTTCCACTCCTGAAATGAAAGCTCTGCTCTTTTCCAGAGCAGCACTATCTTTCCCGGTGAGTAAAGGGAGCTCTTCCCAGCTACAACTTCAACAACAGAACTATCCCTCATCTCCCTTTCCCAGAAAAACTGCAAGACAGAGCAACATGTCTCCTGCTTGGTTGCCAAAAAAAAAAAAAATTATTCAGAAAAGTATGAGTTAAAAAAACGACCTCATTGCCCAAATACATTTCAGAACTTAAAAGCAAATGCATAAGTCTATCTTTATGAAGTACTTTCCAGCTTTTCCTTATCACTTATAATTTCACAATAATTATATGAAGCTATAACATCAGAGATGCTATTATTCCACTCTATAGCCATAATCAAAATTCTCAACTGCAGACCATAATCAAGTGGGATGTAACATGGGTAATACAAGACAATGAGTAGCTTAAAAAAAGGCGTATTTTGACTTTGGAGTACACTACATCATGCGTCTTTTATTATCCTTGGTAATGAAATTGTTTATGTTCCTGAAGCATATCAACTGATAGTGAGAGAAACTAAAACAAGTAGGAAAAAGAAAGGTAACCATCAGTTAACTAAGAATAGAATACTAGGCATACAGTCTGCAAATTCAGTGCAGATTGACGAGGTGTATGTTTGCCTGAATGTTCACCCGATCTGTCTAGTAAGTTTGCCATCTTGGGTTCAGAAATTACTACTGAGGAAGTAGAAGAGTTCTCCAACTTGGCAACACCTATAATTTAATTTTATTATTTTTAACCTATAGTCTCTATGACCTGAATAATTTGGATCACAGTCAACTGCATTTATAATGGAAAAATTAATCTTACCACTTATTTATAAAAGGCATATTTTCATTTTTTCATTATTCATTGCTTATGTTAGAAAAGATTTAATAAGATTTGCATCGGTTGTAAAATAAAGCAAGATGATATGAAAGAGAAATGTGAAAAAGAAAAATGTAAAATAAGCATAAGTTATCATACAGAATCTAACATGTAGTTATCAGGAAATGGCATCAGAGAAGTCCTATAGATGGTCCAAAAGCATGCTCTAACCTTCTAAACATGGTTCCTTGCAGCCAATGTGAAATGGGAAACTGAACAAACTATGCCTATTGACATGATCACAACTGGTGCTTTCATCAGTACAAACTAATACCGACATGAGTTTATATAATTCCAACAAGAGGCAAAGAAATACCATTTGGCTACTTTATAACAGATTAATGTAGATAAATTAATGGTACCCTTAAAACTTTGAAATAGTGAAAATTGTTTACGGATACTCCCTTCCCCCAGCCCCTCTTTGAATCCCTAGCTATCTGGATCCTAACTTGGAATCCAAAGACAGAGGAACTGCTATGAATCTTTTCCTCTAGATGAAATGGTTCATTTCATTTGTTATAGCTCATAAATGGTTTATTGGCTCTTGCATCAGTCATTAGCCATATATTGAAGACTTTTTCTCCTGCAGAAACACTGCAAACACAATACATTTTGGAATAAGGTCTTTAAAGGCCACTTACAAAATATAATAACCATTCATCCCTGAACAGTAGATATGAAATTTAAAGGAGAATCTTTGACTCAGATAATTAAACCTACTGGAGTTCAGTTAGTTCAACCAACACTGGAGGCCCAGGTCCTATCCCAGTACTGGGTAAACAAGGGTGTGTTAAGTTCCATGTTACCTAAGAGCTTGAAGTCTAAAGAAGCGGGTTATTATCACTAAGTATGAAATTTCCACCAAAAAAAAAGCCTGTTCTGACAAAAACTTTGACTTTTCCTCATAGGTTGGTATAATAGGCTTTTCATCAACTTTGTGCTAAGGAGGCATATTTTCTTCTTTGTCCTGCAAACCTATTTCCCAGCTATGTTGATGGTAATGCTTTCCTGGGTTTCATTTTGGATCGACCGAAGAGCTGTCCCTGCAAGAGTTTCCTTGGGTGAGTCTTTCTGTACCTTTGTGAAACGTTAATGGGGGAGAAATGTCAAGGAGGGTGAATGAATTGGTGATATGTGGAGAGGGAAAGAGGGTGACGGGTTAGTAGGGATAGTTATGTGCACTCAGGTTACAGTATTTGGCTTGACAGCCATAAGGGCAAATTGTAGCTGGACTCTTTCCTCAGAAACCAAGACGTTCAGTATGAAGACTATAGTAGCTGACCCAAGGTGGAGGATAGGGAAGAGAGACGATGAAGTTACAAAGCAGAAACAGCCTCACTTCACAAATGTCTCTTTTCTACCTTTTAGGAAAACCTCCCTATCTCTTTCCCAAGTTCACTTCACTTTGCCTGACAAACCCTTACATTGCAGAAGTTTTCGATTCAAATGAATTCACACTCTACTATTGGTACCTTAATAAATTACCTCATGGAGAGTCAAATGTTTCAATTTGGAAACATAAGCGCTAGTTAAAAAAAATTATGGCAGGCCTGTCCAGTTCAGTTCAGTTGCGCAGTCATGTCCGACTCTTTGTGACCCCATGAATCGCAGCTCGCCAGGCCTCCCTGTCCATCACCAACTCCCGGAGTTCACTCAGA
>SJXQ01004153.1:263725-290035 GCA_006408695.1 Aepyceros melampus | reverse complement strand
AGGATCTTCCCGACTCAGGGATCGAACCCAGGTCTCCCTCATTGTAAGCAAGACGTTTTACCATCTGAGCCACCAGGGAAGTCCTATACACACTTGTAGAAACATAAAATATCACAGTTATCATGTTATTCACAGTAATAACCACAGCACTCATAGTCTATGCATTATCTTGGGAACAAACACCATTTTGAAGGGCAACAGAAATTAGTAACTTACTCTTAGCAATCCCATATATCATCGCAAACCTAGCTGAATGAATCCGAGGGGGCGTCTCATTCGTCATTATTATTGAAGAATTTGCTATAGTCTGTTTACTATTCTTCCACAAAACAGGATCCAACAACCCAACAGGAATTTCATCTGACATAGACAAGATTCCATTTCATCCATGTTATACAATTAAAAACCTCTTAGGTGCTTTGTTCCTAGTTCTTGTACTAATGATAGTAGTCCTATTTTCACCTAACCCAGGTAACTACACTCCAGCAAACCCTCTCAATACACCTTCCCATATCAAGCCAGAATGATACTTCCTATTCGCATATGCAATCCTATGATCAATTCCTAACAAACTAGGCGGAGTTTTAGCTCTAATCTTTTCTATCCTAATCTTGGTATTAATACCATCACTTCATACATCTAAACAATGAAGCATGGTATTCTGACCATTCAGCTAATGTCTGTTCTGAATTCTAGTAGCAGACCTCCTAACACATGAATTGGGGAACAACCAGTAGAGCACCCCTTTATTATTATTGGACAACTGCTGCTGCTGCTAAGTCGCTTCAGTCGTGTCTGACTCTGTGTGACCCCATAGATGGCAGCCCACGAGGCTCCACTGTCCCTGGGATTCTCCAGGCAGGAACACTGGAGTGGGTTGCCATTTCCTTCTCCAATGCATGAAAGTGAAAAGTGAAAGTGAAGTTGCTCAGTTGTGTCCGAGTCTTAGCGACCCCATGGACTGCAGCCTACCAGGGTCCTCTGCCCATGGGACCCTCCAGGCAAGATCACTGGAGCGGGTTGCCATTGCCTTCTCTGGAAAGGGCTGTCAGTGAGACCTAATCTCTACTAACCAAACATGCCCAGCCAGCATTTGAACTTTATGATTTCTAGAGGGACATGTTAGCCCCTGTAACAGCCAGAGAACAAACTATGCCAGAAGAGGAAGAGGATATGATCTTCCTAGTATTCTTTAAATATATTTACTTGGACTTTTATCTACCTATGATAGAAGATACAACCATTGTATTTTCCAATATTTAGGAATAAAGCTGCATTTTTAAAAAAGACATATTTTATACATAAGATTATATGGAGAAAGGTTGAAGTAGTTTAATAAACATTGATTTTGCAATTACACTCCTTGGTATATACCCAAAGGAAGTGAAAAGTAATGTCCACATAAAATCTGTTCAAAGCTGTTCAGTTCAGTTCAGTCGCTCAGTCGTGTCCAACTCTTTGTGACCCCATGAATTGCAGCACGCCAGGCCTCCCTGTCCATCACAATCTCCCAGAGTTCACTCAAACCCATGTCCATCAAGTCGGTGATGCCATCCAGCCATCTCATCCTCAGTCGTCCCCTTTTCCTCCTGCCCCCAATCCCTCCCAGCATCAGGGTTTTTTCCAATGAGTCGACTCTTCGCATGAGGTGGCCAAAGTATTGGAGTTTCAGCTTTAGCATCAGTCCTTCCCATGAACCCCCAGGACTGATCTCCTTTAGGATGGACTGGTTGGACCTCCTTGCAGTCCACGAGACTCTCAAGAGTCTTCTCCAACACCACAGTTCAAAAGCATCAATTCTTCGGCACTCAGCTTTCTTCATAGTCGAACTCTTACATCCGTACATGACCACTGGAAAAACCTCTTATGTACACATAAATTGTAGTACTAGCATCTATTATATACTTTTTCCTTATCCCAATATTAATACCAGTAACAAGCATTATTGAAGACAATCTCCTAAAATGAAGAGTCTTCATGGTATATTCATTACCCTCATCTTGTAAACCAGAAAAGGTGAACACTAAATCTCCTTAAGACACAAGGAAAGAGGCTAAAGCCCCACCATTAACACCCAGAACTGAAATTCTACTTAAGCTAGTCCATGAAAAAATTTTATTAATATACATTTAAATACTATGTCAGTATTAAAATTATTCAGTTATTTAAAAATTCATGCATATCTGCATGTCCACATACCCACAACTCTTTGCGACCCCATGAAGCCTACCAGGCTTCTCCATCCATGGGATTTTCCAAGGAAGAGTACTGGAGTGGGTTGCCATTTCCTTCTCCAGGGGCTCTTCCTGACCCAGGGATTGACCCCGGTTCCTCGCATTGCAGGCAGACGCTTTACCCTCTGAGCCACCAGGGAAGCCCAATATATATGCTACTAGTACATAATACATTATATGTATAATTGTATATTAATTTACTTACCCCAAGCACATAAGCATGTGTGTGTGTGTTAAGTTGCTTCAGTCATGTCTGACTCATTGTGACTGTACAAAGAGTCATACAGACTGTAGACATACGGACTATAGCCCGACGGGCTCCTTATTCCATGGAATTTTCCAGACAAGCATACTGGAGAGGGTTGCCATTTCCTTCTCCATATAAGCATGTAACATTATTAATATCACACAGTACATATAATTATCGACCATACATAGTACATCAGATAAGTCCTTGTCAACAGATATCCTGTCCATTAGATCATGAGCTAAGTCACCAAACCGCATGAAACCACCAACCTGCATGGCAGGTATGCCTCTTCTCACTCTGGGCACATAACTTGTGGGGATTTTTAGTGAAAGAACTGTATCAGACATCTGTTTCTTCAGGACCATCTTACCGAAAATCGCCCACTTGTTCCTTTTAAATAAGACCTCTTGATGGACTAATGACTAATCAGCCCATGTTCACACAACTGCTGTGTCCTGCATTTGGTAATTTTTTAATTTGGGGAATGCCTGGACTCAGTTATGGTTATCTGAGGCCCTAACTTGGTACATTTGATTATAGCTGGACTTAATTGAACACAAACTATCGTCCTGGGTGTTCTTTGGAAGGAATGATGCTAAAGCTGAAACGCTAGTACTTTGGCCACCTCATGTGAAGAGTTGACTCATTGGAAAAGACTCTGATGCTAGGTGGGATTAGGTGCAGGAGGAGAAGGGGACGACAGAGGATGAGATGGCTGGAAGGCATCACCGACTCAATGGACGTGAATTTGAGTCTACTCCGGGAGATGGTGATAGACAGGGAGGCCTGGCATGCTGCAATTCATGGGGTCGTAAAGAGTCGGACATAACTGAGTGACTAAACTGAAATGAAGTGAACTACAGCATAATGAGAGGCAAGTGATTTTGTCAATGCAATCAGGATATAATATTATTTCATATACTAAGTAATACTCCATTATTTTCTTTTATCTCTCCCTGCCATGACAACCTGCATGGACAAGCATCCCCCTCAAGCCACAAAGCAATTTATCAAAACCTTAAACTAGATACAAGAAGAATTACACAAAATATTTATATATGTATTTTCACAGCTGTTCAGTAACATAGACTGCTAATGTTGCTTAAATACTAAAGCAAAGCATTGAAAATGCCTAGATGAGTATATCAACTCCATAAACATATAGGCTTAGTCCCAGCCTTTCTATAAATTTTTAATAAAAATTATATATGCAAGCATCCACACCTCAGTGAGAATGTCCTCTATATCACTAAGATTAAAAGGAGCAGATATTAAGGCCACTAGCATAGTAGCTCATAATGCCTTGCTTAATCACACCTCCATGGGAAAGAGCAGTGATAAAAATTAAGCCTATGAATGAAAGTTTGATTCTGCTATACCAAACAGTGTTGGTAAATTTTGTGCAAGCCATTGCAGTGATACAGTTAACCCAAATTAATAGAGACATGGAGTAAAGCATGTTAAAGAGATTTTACAAAAATAAAGCTAAATTTTAGTTAAGCCTCAAAGAGCCATAATTATAATAAAACTAAATGATGAAAGTAACTTTAATAGTATCGCCACATGACAGCTAAGACCTTAACTGGGATTAGATACCCAACTATGCTCAGCCCTAAACACAAATAATTACACAAAAAATATTATTCACCAGAGTACTAACAGCAACAGCTTAAAACTCAAAGGACTTGGCAGTACTTCACACCCTTCTAGAGGAACCTGTTCTATAATCAATAAACCCCTATAAACCTCACCAACCCTTGCTAATTCAGTCTATATACCACCATCTTCAGCAAACCCTCAAAAGGAATACAAGCATAATCATAGTACATAAAAACATTAGGTCAAGGTGTAACCTATGGGATGAAAAGAAATGGGCTACATTTCTATTTTAAGAAAACTTCATACAAAAATTCTTATGAAAATTAAGAACTTTTAATGGTAAGTTAAAAGTAGAGTGCTTAATTGAATAAGGCCATGAAGCATGCACATATCACCCAACACCCTCCTCAAATAAAATGCTTAAAATTCTTTACAAATATTAACTATGCGAGAGGAGACAAGTCAGAACAAGGTAAGCATACTGGAAAGTGTGCTTGGACAAGTCAAAGCATAGCTTAAACAAAATATCTAGTTTACACCTAGAAGATTTCATAATTTGTGAATGCCTTGAATCAAAACCAGCCCACTCTTTTCCCTGTTGTACTAACACAGTCAAATTAAGTAAAGCATTTAGTAAACTATTTAAAGTATAGGAGATAGAAATTTAAAGAATCCATGGTGCTATAGAGAAAGTACCACAAGGAAACAAGGAAAGAAAAAATTAAAAGTACTAAAAAGCAAAGATTACCATTTGTACCTTTTGCATAATGAGTTAACTAGCAAAAATTTAACAAAGAGAACTGCCTGAAACCAGACGAGACACTTAAAAATATTTATCTGGAACTAACTCACCTATGTGGCAAAATAGTGAGGATTTGTAAGTAGAAGTGACAAGCCTGAGTCTGGTGATAGCTGGTTGCCCAGATAATGAATTTTTAGTTTAACTTTAAAAAATGCAAAAATCTCCATATATCACACTGTATTTTTAAAATTAGTCTAAAAAGGTACAGCCTTTTAGAAATGGGTACAACCTTTACCAGAGAGTAAAAACAAGCAATACCATAGTTGGCCTAAAAGCAGCCATAAATTAAGAAAGTATTAAGATTCAACAACAAAAATGCTTTAATTCCAATAACAAGTAATCAACTCCTAGACCCACTACTGAACTAATCTACTAAACAATAGAAGCAATGATGTTAATATGAGTAACAAGAAACATTTTTCTTTGTATAAGTTTATGTTAGAAACTAATATTATTCTGACAGTTAACAGTAAATAAAAATAACCTAACATTAAATCATTTATAATTGTACTGTTAACCCAACACAACCCAACACAGGCATGCACTCAGGGAAAGATTAAATGAAGTAAACGGAACTTGACAAACACAAACCCAGCCTGTTTACCAAAAACATCACCTCTAGCATCACTAGTATTAGAGACATTGCCTACTCAGTGATAGTCATTAAATAGCCGTGATATCCTGACCATGCAAAGGTAACATAATAATTTGTTCTCTAAATAAAGACTTGTATGAATGACCACACAAGAATTTTACTGTCTGTTACTTTCAGTCAGTGAGACCTTCCCAAGAGGTGGGAATAAATTAATAAGATGAGAAGACCCTATGGAGCTTTAATTAATTAACCTTCTTCCCTGCCCCCCCCCAAAAAAAAACCCCAAAATTAAGCCACCAAGGAATAACAAAACTTTTACTGGGTTAATAATTTTGGTTGTGGTACCCTAGGAGAAAAAAATCCTCTGAGTGATTTTTAAAGCCTAGAGCTACCAGTCAAATCACATTGTCACTTATTGATCCAAGAAATTAATCAACAGAACAAGTTACCCTAGGCATAACAGCACAATCTTAGAGTTTATATTGACAATAGGTTTATGACTTTGATATTGGATCAGGACACCCCAGTAGAGTAACCACTATTAAAGTTTCATTTGTTCAATGATTAAAGTCCTGTGTGATTTGAGTTCAGACCAGAGTAATCCAGGGTGGTTTCTATTTTCCATTTCTCCCAGCACAAAACTGCAAGAGAAATAAGGCCAACTTTAAATAAGTACCTTAAAACAATTAATGATTTTATCTTAATTAATAAGTTAAAAAATCCTACTCAAGAACAGGGTTTATTTAAGGTGACAGAGCCTGAAAATTGTGTAAAACTTAAACCTTTATAACCAGAGATTGAAATCCTCCTTAACAAAATGCTCATTATTAACATTCTAATACTCATTTTTCACACTATTAAAGTTTCATTTGTTCAATGATTAAAGTCCTGTGTGATTTGAGTTCAGACCAGAGTAATCCAGGGTGGTTTCTATTTTCCATTTCTCCCAGCACAAAACTGCAAGAGAAATAAGGCCAACTTTAAATAAGTACCTTAAAACAATTAATGATTTTATCTTAATTAATAAGTTAAAAAATCCTACTCAAGAACAGGGTTTATTTAAGGTGACAGAGCCTGAAAATTGTGTAAAACTTAAACCTTTATAACCAGAGATTGAAATCCTCCTTAACAAAATGCTCATTATTAACATTCTAATACTCATTTTTCCCATTCTTTTAACTGTAGCATTTTTATACTAGTCAAATGAAAAGTTCTAGGCTACATGCAATTCCAGAAAGGCACAAATGTCATATGACCATAAGGTCTACTTCAACCCATTGCTGATGCAAATTGTTTATTAAAGAACCCTTATGACCAGCCAGAACTTCAATCTCAATATTCATTCTAGCACCCATCCTGTTCTTGAGTCTAGCTTTAACCATATAAATATCCCGACCTATACACTGTGAAAGTGAGTGAAAGTGAGAAGTCACTCAGTCATGTCCAACTCTTTGTGGCCCTATGGGCTGTATACAGTCCATGGAGTTTTCTGGGCCAGAATACCAAAGTGGGTGGCCTTTCCCTTCTCCAGGGGATCTTTCCAACCCAGGAGGGATCGAACCCAGGTCCCCCACATTGCAGGCAGATTCTTTACCAGCTGAACTACAAGGGAAGACCTATATACTACCCTCTTATTAATATTAACCAGGAGTTCTATTTATACTGGCCATTTTCAAGCTTAGCTGTATACTCCACTCTATGATCATGATAAACCTCTAACTCAAAGTACGCACTAATTGGGGTCCTACGAGCAATAGCACAGACAATTTCATATGAAGTAACACTGGCAATTATTCTCCTATCAGTCCTCTTAATAAGCCAGTCCTTCACTCTCTCTCTACCCTTATCATCATACAAGAACAACTATGATTAATTTTCCCATCATGATCATTAGCCATAATACGGTTTATCTCTACCCTGGCAGAGACCAATTTGACTTAACAGCAGAAGGATCTGAGCTCATGTCAGGCGTTAACGTAGAATACACAGTAGGGTCATTCACCCTGTTTTTAATAGCAGAATATGCAAACATTATCATGATAAACATCTTCACAACAATATTATTAGGAGCATTCCACAACCCAAACATACCAGAATTACATATAATTAATTTTTTCACTAAGTCACTATTATTAAAAATAAGTCACTATTATTAACAATCTCCTTCCTAGGAATTCAAGTACATATCCCCGATTCTGATATGACCGACTAATACAGTTACTCTGAAAAACCACATTCTACAAGTCAGCTAATTAAGATATCAGGGCCCATACCCTGAAAATGTTGGTTTATATGCTTTCAGTATCCTGGCCCCAGATAGCTGAATTGCATATCAAAGGAATGATTTCAATGAGCTGAGACTCATGTGTCTTCCCATTCATGAAATGAAATGAAGTGAAGTTGCTTAGTCATGTCCAACTCTTTGTGACGCCATGGAATGAAGCCTACCACGCTCCTCTGTCCATGGGATTTTCTAGGCAAGAGTACTGGAGTGGGTTGCCATTTCCTTCTCCAGAGCATCTTCCCAACCCAGGGATTGAACCTGGGTCTCCTGCATTGTAGGCAGATGTTTTACTGTCTGAGCCACCAGGGAAGTCCATTATGCCCATTATGCTACTGGAGATCAGTGGAGAAATAACTCCAGAAAGAATGAAGGGATGGAGCCCAACAAAAACAATACCCAGTTGTGGATGTGGCTGGTGATAGAAGCAAGGTCCAAAGCTACAAAGAGCAATATTGCATAGGAATCTGGAATGTCAGGTCCTTGAATCAAGGCAAATTGGAAGTGGTCAAACAACAGATGGCAAGAGTGAACATCAACATTCTAGGAATCAGTGAACTAAAATGGACTGGAATGGGTGAATTTAACTCAGATGACCAATATATCTACTACTGTGGGCAGCAATCCCTCAGAAGAAATGCAGTAGCCATCATGGTCAACAAAAGAGTCTGAAATGCAGTACTTGGATGCAAGCTCAAAAATGACAGAATGATCTCTGTTCGATTCCAAGGCAAACCATTCAATAACACAGTAATCCAAGTCTATGCCCCAACCAGTAACACTGAAGAAGCTGAAGTTGAATGGTTCTATGAAGACCTACAAGACCTTTTAGAACTAACACCCAAAAAATATGTCCTTTTCATTATAGGGGACTGGAATGCTAAAGTAGGAAGTCAAGAAACACCTGGAGTAACAGGCAAATTTGGCCCTGGAATGCGGAATGAAGCAGGGCAAAGGCTAATAGAATTTTGCCAAGAGAACACACTGGTCATAACAAACACCCTCTACCAACAACACAAGAGAAGACTCTACACATGGACATCACCAGATGGTCAACACCAAAATCATATTGATTGTATTCTTTGCAGCCAAAGATGGAGAAGCTCTACACAGTCAGCAAAAACAAGACCGAGAGCTGACTGTGGTTCAGATCATGAACTCCTTATTGCCACATTCAGAATTAAATTGAAGAAAGTAGGGAAAACCACTAGACCACTCAGGTATGACCTAAATCAAATCCCTCATGATTATACAGTGGAAGTGAGAAATGGATTTAAGGGACTAGATCTGATAGATAGAGTGCCTGATGAACTATGGATGGAGGTTTGTGACACTGTATAGGAGACAGGGATCAAGACCATCCCCATGGCAAAAAAATGCAAAAAAGAAAAATGGCTGTCTTACAAATACTGTGAAAGAAGAGAAGAGCAAAGGAGAAAAGGAAAGATATAAGCATCTGAATGCAGAGTTCCAAAGAATAGCAAGGAGAGATAAGAAAGCCTTCCTCAGTGATCAATGCAAAGAAATAGAGGAAAACAACAGAATGGGAAAGACTAGAGATCTCTTCAAGAAAATTAGAGATATCAAGGGAACATTTATTGCAAAGATTGGGCTTCCCTGGTGGCTCAGAGGTTAAACTGTCTGCCTGGAATGCAGGAGTCCTGGGTTCGATCCCTGGGTCGGGAAGATCCCCTGGAGAAGGAAATGGCAACCCCCTCCAGTACTCTTGTCTGGAGAATCCCATGGAGGGAGGAGCCTGGTGGGCTACAGTCCATGGTGTCGCAAAAGAGTCGGACACGACTAAGCGAATTCATTTCATTTCATTCATTTGGGCTTGATACAGGTCAGAAATGGTATGGACCTAACAGAAGCAGAAGATATCAAGAAGAGGTGGCAAGAATACACAGAAGAACTGTACAAAAAGATCTTCACGACCCAGATAATCATGATGGTGTGATCACTCATCTAGAGCCAGACATCCTGGAAGGTGAAGTCAAGTGGGCCTTAGAAAGCCTCACTACAAACAAAGCTAGTTGAGGTGATGGAATTCCAGTTGAGCTATTTCAAATCCTGAGAGATGATGCTGTGAATGTGTTACACTCAATACGCCAGCAAATTTGGAAAATTCAGCAGTGGCCACAGGACTGGAAAAGGTCAGTTTTCATTCCAATCCCAAAGAAAGGCAATGCCAAAGAATGCACAAACTACCACACAATTGCATTCATCTGACACGCTAGTAAAGTCATGCTCAAAATTCTCCAAGCCAGACCAGCAATACGTGAACCGTGAACTTCCAGATGTTTAAGCTGGTTTTAGAAAAGGCAGAGAAACCAGAGTTAAAGTTGCCAACACCCGCTGGATCATGGAAAAAGCAAGAGAGTTCCAGAAAAAACATCTATTTCTGCTTTATTGACTATGCCAAAGCCTTTGACTGTGTGGATCACAATAAACTGTGGAAAATTCTGAAAGAGATGGGAATACCAGACCACCTAACCTGCCTCTTGAGAAATCTGTATGCAGGTCAGGAAGCAACAGTTAGAACTGGACATGGAACAACAGACTGGTTTGAAATAGGAAAAGGAGTACGTCAGGGCTGTATATTGTCACCCTGGTTATTTAACTTTTATGCAGAGTACATCATGAGAAATGCGGGGCTGGAAGAAGCACAAGCTGGAATCAAGATTGCTGGGAGAAATATCAATAACCTCAGATATGCAGATGACACCACCCTTATNAATAGGAAAAGGAGTACGTCAGGGCTGTATATTGTCACCCTGGTTATTTAACTTTTATGCAGAGTACATCATGAGAAATGCGGGGCTGGAAGAAGCACAAGCTGGAATCAAGATTGCTGGGAGAAATATCAATAACCTCAGATATGCAGATGACACCACCCTTATGGCAGAAAGTGAACAGGAACTAAAGATCCTCTTGATAAAAGTGAAAGAGGAGAGTGAAAAAGTTGGCTTAAAGCTTAACATTCAGAAAACGAAGATCATGGCATCTGGTCCCATCACTTCACGGGAAATAGATGAGAAACAGTGGAAACACTGTCAGACTTTATTTTTTTGGGCTCCAAAATCACTGCAGATGGTGATTGCAGCCATGAAATTAAAAGATGCTTACACCTTGGAAGGAAAGTTATGACCAACCTAGACAGCATATTAAAAAGCAGAGACATTACTTTGTCAACAAAGGTTCATCTATTCAAGGCTATGGTTCTTTCAGTGGTCATGTATGGATATGAGAGTTGGACTGTGAAAAAGTCTGAGCACCAAAGTATTGATGCTTTTGAACTGTGGTGCTGGAGAAGACTGTTGAAAGTCCCTTGGACTGCAAAGAGATACAACCAGTCCATTCTAAAGGAGATCAGCCCTTGGGTGTTCTTTCGAAGGAATGATGCTAAAGCTGAAACTCCAATACTTTCGCCACCTCATGCGAAGAGTTGACTCATTAGAAAAGACTCTGAAGCTGGGAGGGATTGGGGGCAGAGGAAAAGGGGATGATTGAGGATGAGATGGCTGGATGGCATCATAGACTCAATGGACGTGAGTTTGCGTGAACTCTGGGAGATGGTGATGGGCAGGGAGGCCTGGCATGGTGCGATTCATGGGGTCACAAAGAGTTGGACATTGCTGAGCGACTGAACTGAACTCTCTTGGCACTAATAAATCCCATCATCTTTATCATTATCTTAGCAACTATTATCTCAGGAGCTATTACCATTATAATCAGCTCCCATTGACTACTTATCTGAATTGGATTTGAAATAAACATGCTAGCCATCATTGGAGAAGGCAATGGCAACCCACTCCAGTACTCTTGCATGGAAAATCCCATGGACAGAGGAGCCTGGTAGGCTGAAGTCCACGGGGTCGCTAAGTCAGACACGACTGAGCAACTTCAATTTTTGCTTTCATGCATTGGAGAAGGAAATGGCAGCCTACTCTAGTGTTCTTGCCTGGAGGATCCCAGGGACAGAACAGCCTGGTGGGCTGCCATCTACGGGGTCACACAGAGTTGGACACAACTGAAGTGACTTAGCAGCAGCCATCATCCCTATTTTAATAATATTTAACCCATAAGCCACAGAAGCATCAACTAAATATTTTTTACATAGTCCACTGTATCATATTACTCATAATAACTGTTATTATGAATCTGTTATTCTCAGGCCAATAAACCATCACAAAATTATTTAACCCAATAACATCTATACTGATAACAATAGCTTTGATCATAAAATTAGGAATAGCCTTATTCCACTTCTGAGTACGAGAATTTACATAAGGCATTTCACAAGCATTCAGCTTAATCCTATTAACATGACAAATACTTGCACCCATATCTGTGCTGTACCAAATTTCAACATCAATTAACTTAAATTTAATACTAACCATCATATTATCCATTATAACTGGAGCTGCGGAGGACTAAAGTAGACACAACTATGAAAAATCATAGTGTATTCATTGCTCACACAGGATGAATGATAGTAATCCTATTATACAAACCCCCTATAACAATGCTAAACTTTGCCATCTATATCATCTTATTCATAATGTTCCTAAGCAACTCAACCACCACTACATTATCACTATCACATACATGAAATAAAATACCAGTCATAACAACCCTCAACCTTATCAATAGGAGGTTATCAATAGGAGTTCAGTGGTAAAGAATCTGCCTGCTGGTACACAAGACACAGGTTCAATTCCTTGGGCAGGAACATCTCCTGGAGGAAGAAATGCAACCCATTCTGTGTGCTAGGCTTGGAAATCCCATGGACAGAGAAGCCTAATGGGCTACAGTCCATGGGGCTTCAAAGAGTTGAACATGACTGAGCGTGCACACACACACACACACAAACATGCACAACACATTCCTGATGAACACAGATGCAAAAATTCTTAACAAAATGTTAGCAAGTTGAATATGGTGGTGGTAGTAGTTTAGTCACTGTCGTGTCCAACTCTTGCAACTCCATGGACTGTAGCCCACCAGTCTCCTGTGTACATGGGATTCTCCAGACAAGAGTACTGGAGTGGGCTGCCATCTCCTTCCCCAGAAAACTGAATATAGTACCACATTGAAAGAATCACTTACTATAATCAAATGCATTCTCACTTCTGAAGGGGAAAGAAATGACCGTTCCCCAAATATGCTATTGTATTGTAAATGATTAAGAGTCACTGACCACAAGGCCTTTGGGACCTTATGGACCTGCTGACTGGTACTGAATTCTTTCAATAAAAACTTACTAGTGAAACGGTAAATTAATACTGCAAGCTGAAAAAAGATTAATGCAGTGATATTTTTGTAACATAATGAGGATTTTATTTTGTTTCATATAGAAATAATACCTGAATGTTTAAAAAATTCTAACAGTACTAAAGGATATACAATGACAACCTAGTCATTCTTTTACCATGAATTTCAGCCCACAAGATTCTCCTCCTACATTTTATTTTTCCTTTTAAAATTTTGTATCCTTCCAGTGATATCCTTGTATATACAATTGACCTTTGAATGACATGAGGGTTAATCTGCATATTAACTTATAGTCAGCTTTCCATATCTATGGTTCCCCCACATCTCTGGAATTCAACCAGCCATGGGTCATGTAGTACTGTAGTATTTACTATTGAAAAATAGGCATGTAAAAGTGGAGCCCTGAAGTTCAAACATACATTGTTCAAGGTAAGCTGTACTTGTATAGAGCTCTTGACTTCATAAAAAATGGTAGGTTACAATAACACATTGTTATGTACCTTTTTCAGATATTCAGGATTTTGTTTTGTAGTTACCAGCTAATCCTGACCAAGCTTTTATGTCTTAGAACAATGACTTTATGCAATGTTTCATAAAACAGTGCAGAGGCCATAACTTTTGACACAGTTTGCCAAAGTGTATTTAAATGGTTTAGTTTGTTAAGCATGTCTTGGATAGGAAAGTTAATACCTATATTGTGCAAGTATTTCTAATGTAGTTTAGGGGAATGAAAGAGAAAACACTTCTCAAATGTATAAAACAGGTAAATAAAATGGATTAAGAATTTCCTTCCTCTGATGAAAAGCTGCATTCCTAGAAATGCTCTAATAAAGAAAACTATAGTATTTTTTCATTCAAGAGATTCCACATACTGGTTTGAGAAACATAGAAATGGCAAGTTCAGGCTTCATTTAGCAGATTTTGATATATTTCCTTCCTTCCCATTCCCTTCTTTTCCTCCATTATTTCCTCTTTAATATCAAGTAAAATGGCCCTTTCAGCTGTAGTATTTTCACCCTGAAATAAATGATTTTTGTAATGCATCTTTTAAATCCTTTTATTCCAGTTTAAGATGAAACCCTTTCAATCCTATTTTGATATGGTAGAGTAGAAGGATGTGAACTCATCTTCTCCTGCAAGAATACCAAACTTGCAACTAGCTGCTGAACAACCATTGACAGGAGGATGTTGGAACCCACCGGAAAAAAAAAAAAAAAAGATACCCTACTTTGAAGGACAAGGGAGAAGTCACAACGAGATGGTAGGAGGGGTGCAATCACATTAAAGTCAAATACAATACCCACCAGAGACTCTTGGAGGGCACAAACAAAACCTTGTGCACACAAGGACCTAAGGGAAAGGAGCATTCTCCCCCCAACAAGAGACTAAGCTAGAAATGCCTGTAGTCCTTAAGGGCCTCCTGTGAAGGCACGGGTCAGCAGAGGCCTGCCATGGGGACAGGGGCACTGGCAGCAACCATTTTGAGAGGTATGGTGTGTTGGCATAAGTCCTCTTGGAGGAGGTCACCATCAGCACTACCATTGATCCTGGAGTCATATGACAGAGCCACTGGTTGGGTGACCAACAAACTGGAGAAGAATTATACCAAAGCACTGTTGCGAAGGTTCTAGACCCCATTTTAGACTTCCCAACCTGGGGATCTGGTAAAGGGACTGGGAGTCTCCAGGTTGGAAGGTCAGCATATTTGATTACAGAACTTCCACAGAGCTGGGGGCAACAGAGACTCTTGGAAGGCACAAACAAAACCTTGTGCACTCCAGGACCCAAGAAAAAGGAGAAGCGACCTCACAAGAGACTGAGCCAGACCTACCTCTGAGTGTTTGGGAATCTCCTGCAGAGGTGTGGGTCAACAGTGGCCTGCTCTAGGATCAGGGGCACTGGTAGCAGCAGTCCTGGGAGGTGGGCATGTTGGCATAAGTCCTCTTGGAGGAGGTGCCATTAGCACTACCATAGAAACTGCAGACTCAAGGAATGGGCCACCTCAGGCCAAACTCCAGGGAGGCAGCAGAGCCCTACCTGTCAGCAAAAAATTGGATTAAAGTTTACTAAGCATGGCCTCACCCACCAGAGTAAGACCCAGTTTTCCCCACAGCCAATCCCTTCAGGAAGGTTCCACAAGCCTCTTATCCTCATCCATCAGAGGGCAGACAGAATGAAAATCACAGTCATAGAAACTAACCAAGATGATCACATGGATCACAGCCTTGTGTAACTCAGTGAAACTGTGAACCATGCTGTTTAGGGCCATCCAGGATGGAGGCATCAAGGTAGAGAGTTCTGACAAGACGTGGTCCCCTGGAGAAGGGAATGGCAAACTACTTCAGTATTCTTGCCTTGAGAAACCCATGAACAGTATGAAAAGGCAAATAGATAAGACATTGGAAGATGAGCCTCCCCACCAGGTTGGCAGGTGTTCAATACGCTACTGGGGAAGAGTGGAGAAAAAGCTCCAGAAATAATGATGAGGCTGAGTCAAAGCAGAAATTATACCCAGTTGTGGGTGAGTCTAGTGGTGCAAGTAAATTCTGATGCTGTAAAGAACAATATTGCATAGGAACCTGGAAAATTAAGTCCCCATATCAAGGTAAATTGGATGTGGTCAACCACGAGATGGCAAGAGTGAACATCAACATTTTTGAAATCAACTGAACTAAAATGGACAGGATTCAGTGAATTTAATTCAGATGACCATTATATCTACTACTGTGGGCAAGAATCCCTTAGAAGAAATGGAGTCGCCCTCATTGTCAAAAATGCAATAGAATGGGAGACTAGAGATCTCTTAAGAAAATTAGAGATACCAAGGAAACATATCATTCTAAGATGGGCACATATAGGTCAGAAATGGTAAGAACCTAACAGAAGCAGAAGGAATTAAGAAGAGGTGGCAAGAATACACAGAAGAACTGTACAAAAAAGGTCTTATGACCCAGGTAACCATGATGATGTGGTCACTCACCTAGAGCCAGACATCCTGGAGTGTGAAGTCAAGTGGGCCTTAGGAAACATTACTACAGACAAAGCTAATGGAGGTGATGGAATTCCAGATGAGCTATTTCAAATCCTAAAAGATGATGCTGTGAAAGTGCTGACCTCAATATGCCAGCAAATTTGGAAAACTCAGCAGTGACCACAGGACTGGAAAAGGTCAGTGTTCATTCCAATCCCAAAGAAAGGCAATACCAAAGAATGCTCAAACTATGGTACAGTTGTGCTCATTTCACATGCTAGCAATGTAATGGGCAAAATTCTTCAAGCTAGTCTTCAACAGTACCTGAACGGAGAACTTTCAGATGTATAAGTTGGATTTAGAAAAGGAAAAGGAACCAGAGATCAAATTGCCACCATCTGATGGATAATAGAAAAAACAAGGGAATTCAATAAAAACTGAAATAAAGAAGTAGTCAGTTCTGCTTCACTGACTACACTAAAGCCTTTGACTATGTTTTCAACAAACTGTGGGAAATTCTTAAAGAGATGGAGTACCAGACCATCTTACCTGCCTCCTGAGAAACCGGTATGCAGGTAAAGAAGCAACAGTTAGAACCAGATGTGGAACAATACACTGGTTCCAGATTGGGAAAAGAGTATGGCAAGGCTGTATATTGACATCTTGTTTATTTAATTTCTATGCAGAGTGCATCATGTGAAATGCTAGGCTGGATAAATCCCAAACTGGAATCAAGAAGGTTAGGAGAAATATCAACAACCTCAGATAGGTAGATGATACCACTCTAATGGCAGAAAGTGAAGAGAAACTAAAGATCATTTTGATGAGGGTTAAAAAGGAGAGTAAAAAGCTGGCTTAAAAATCAACATTCAAAAAATTGAGATGATGGCATCTGGTCCCATCACTTCATGGCAAATAGATGGGGGAAAAGCTAGAAGCAGTGACAGGTTTTCTTTTCTTGGACTCTAAAATCACTGTGGACGATGACTACAACCAGAAATTAAAAGACACTTGCTCCTTGGAGGGAAAGCTGTGAAAACCCTAGACAGTGTATTAAAAAGCACAGACATCACTTTGCTGACATTCATATAGTCAAAGTTACAGTTTTTCCAGTAGTCATGTACAGATGTGAGTTGGGCCATAAAGAAGGCTGAGAACTGAGGAATGTTTTGAATTGTGGTGCTAGAGAAGACTTTTGAGAGTCCCTTGGATTGCAAAGAGATCAAACCAGTCAATTCTAAAGGAAATCAATACTGAATTCCTGAATTGGAACGACCGATGCTGAAGCTCAAATATTTGGCCACCTGGTGCAAATGGCTGGCTCGTTGGAAAAGACTGTGATGTTTGAAGATTGAAGGCAGGAGGAGAAGGATGAGAGGATGAGATAGGATGACAGAGGATGAGATGGTTGGATGGCATGACCAACTCAATGGACATGAAATTGAGCAAACTTGGAGTGATGGTGAATTACAGAAAAGCCTGTTATGCTGCAGTCCTTGGAGTCACAAAGAGTTGGACATGACTGAGCAACTGAATGAAAATAAAACAAACATTGCATTTCTAGGAGCACATCACATATGCTTATTATATACAGCTTTTCCTGACATTATTTTTATGTAGTTCAGAGAGGGACAACTAAGACTCCACTAGAGAACATGGCTCATATACATCCATATTATATGTCTGAGTTCCAATTTAGTAACTCCAGCAGCTACAGATAACCACAAGTAAAACAAGATAAAAAAAAATACAGTAGCAGCCAAATTTCCTAATTGTATCTGTTTTCTGTAGCTGTGAAAGAAATTACCACAAACTCAGCTGCTTAAGAACAATAACACAAATCTATTATTTCACAATTCGTTGGTCAGGAGCAGTCTGGCACATTTTAGCCAGATGCTCACAAGGGCCTCATGAGGGATGGAATCAAGGTGTCAGTCAGCTGCATTTTCATGTAGAAGCTGACTCGGGAAGATATCTGCTTCCAACACCATTCAGATTGCTGGTAGAACTTAGTTCTTGAAGTTGTAGGACACAAGACTCAATTTTCTTGCTGGCTATTGACTGGGGACCTCTCCTAGTTCCTAGGTGCTGTTCTCATGTCCCTGCCACATGGCTCCCTCCACACGTTGAGATGCCAAATAACTCTCTCAACCCTTCTAACCCCCTTCTTCAGGAAGAACCCAACCTTTTAAAAAGCTCATCTGATTAGGTCAAACCTACCAAAGATAATCTCCCTGTTAAAGAACTCAAACTGATTTGGGATTTGATTATATCTGCAAAATCTCTTTCATCTATTAAAACATAAAGTAGTCAGATTGTAGCTGTTTCAGTCATAGCCACTGTCTCACTGACTATCAAGAAAAGAGGATGAGTCTGTGTTAGTTGCTCAGTCAAGTCTGACTCTTTGCAACCCCATAGACTGGGGCCCACCAGGCTCCTCTGTCCATGGAATTCTGCAGGCAAGCATACTGGAGTGGGTTGCTATTTCCTACTCCCAGATCAGGTATCAAACTCACATCTCCTCTTCTCCATCTTCTGCATTGGCAGGCTGATTCTTTACCACCGAGCCAACAGGGAAGCAGATGATACAGAGCATATCCAGCTGGGGGAAGATCTCTTGGGATTACAACATTCTTCCTGCAAGATCAATTTAACCCTTTGTTGTTCCAAGACCCCTTGTCACTTGAGTACTTCAGTGTTAAGGAATAAAATGTCTAGCATATGACCACAATAGTTCTGAATGTAATATTTGGCAAAACTCAAAGGAAAAAGTTTAAGCTACATGCTGAAGGGATTAGACAACAGAGTGAAGGCATTAGAAAATGAAATGTCGACAAATCTTGTTCTTTTTCAAGAAATCCTTGGTCTTTCAGATTATCTGGCCCTAAACACTTGACCAGCCACTAACCCCTCGCTCTGCAATCCATGCCTTTCTCGTTTGGCTCACTTTGCCTTTCTTGTTTCTTTTTTCCCAAATTGTGTAACCCTGTCAATGAACTGGGTTTTTGTTTGTTTGATTGTTTAGTCACTAAATAATGTCGGCTCTTTTGCAACCCTGTGAGCTATAGCCCACAGGCTCCTCTGTGCATTGGATTTTCCAGGCAAGAATACTGGAGTGGGTTGCCATTTTATTCTCCAGGGGATCTTCCCAACCCAGGAATTGAACCCACATCTCCTGCATTGGCAGGTATATTCTTTACCTCTGAGCCTCAGATTGCTGGTAGAACTTAGTTCTTTGAAGTTGTAGGACACAAGACTCAATTTTCTTGCTGGCTATTGACTGGGGACCTCTCCTAGTTCCTAGGTGCTGTTCTCATGTCCCTGCCACATGGCTCCCTCCACACGTTGAGATGCCAAATAACTCTCTCAACCCTTCTAACCCCCTTCTTCAGGAAGAACCCAACCTTTTAAAAAGCTCATCTGATTAGGTCAAACCTACCAAAGATAATCTCCCTGTTAAAGAACTCAAACTGATTTGGGATTTGATTATATCTGCAAAATCTCTTTCATCTATTAAAACATAAAGTAGTCAGATTGTAGCTGTTTCAGTCATAGCCACTGTCTCACTGACTATCAAGAAAAGAGGATGAGTCTGTGTTAGTTGCTCAGTCAAGTCTGACTCTTTGCAACCCCATAGACTGGGGCCCACCAGGCTCCTCTGTCCATGGAATTCTGCAGGCAAGCATACTGGAGTGGGTTGCTATTTCCTACTCCCAGATCAGGTATCAAACTCACATCTCCTCTTCTCCATCTTCTGCATTGGCAGGCTGATTCTTTACCACCGAGCCAACAGGGAAGCAGATGATACAGAGCATATCCAGCTGGGGGAAGATCTCTTGGGATTACAACATTCTTCCTGCAAGATCAATTTAACCCTTTGTTGTTCCAAGACCCCTTGTCACTTGAGTACTTCAGTGTTAAGGAATAAAATGTCTAGCATATGACCACAATAGTTCTGAATGTAATATTTGGCAAAACTCAAAGGAAAAAGTTTAAGCTACATGCTGAAGGGATTAGACAACAGAGTGAAGGCATTAGAAAATGAAATGTCGACAAATCTTGTTCTTTTTCAAGAAATCCTTGGTCTTTCAGATTATCTGGCCCTAAACACTTGACCAGCCACTAACCCCTCGCTCTGCAATCCATGCCTTTCTCGTTTGGCTCACTTTGCCTTTCTTGTTTCTTTTTTCCCAAATTGTGTAACCCTGTCAATGAACTGGGTTTTTGTTTGTTGATTGTTTAGTCACTAAATAATGTCTGGCTCTTTTGCAACCCTGTGAGCTATAGCCCACAGGCTCCTCTGTGCATTGGATTTTCCAGGCAAGAATACTGGAGTGGGTTGCCATTTTATTCTCCAGGGGATCTTCCCAACCCAGGAATTGAACCCACATCTCCTGCATTGGCAGGTATATTCTTTACCTCTGAGCCAGGTAATTTTCATGCAATTGTCAATTTAGATTGAAATACAATTATTTCAAACTAATTCTTCAAACAATCTTGATATAATATAGATAGGCTTCACTTGTTATTTTTTAACTTTTTATTTAATTTTTGTCTATGCTGGGTCTTCATTGCTGTGCATGGGCTTTCTTTAAATGTGGCAGCTGGGGCCACTCTCTAGTTGCAATGCACAGGCTTCTCATGTAGCTGAACATGGGCTCTAGGTGCTCAGGCTTTAATAGTTGCAGCACGTGGGCCCAGTAGTTGTGGTTCCTGGATTCCAGAGTACAGGTTTTATAGTTGTGGCACGTAGGCTTAGCTGTTCTGAGGCATGTGGGATCTTCCCTGATCATGGATGGAATCCATGTCTCCTGCATTGGCTGGTGGATTTTTTTTTTTTTTTTTTTGGCTGGTGGATTTTTTATCTGTGGGCCACCAGTGAAGCCCCCATATTGTGTTATTTTTAATTGTTTAGTATCTTTTAAAACCCTGAAGTCTTCAAGATCCTTCATAGCATCTACTTCATAGATTTTTATAACTGCAAAGTTTTTATTGTCAGTTGAAGTTTAGCCTCTTCCTGTAATTTCTGATCTATGGCTTATCTGTTAATTTATTATTATTTTTTCCTGTATAAGTTCTTTAGGGTCTTCTAGGTCCTCTACTACTAAAACAAAAAAAGTGTCATTTCTTTCCTTGATGTTCTTAATCGATCTCATGTATTTTTCCCTTTTCAGAAATATTTGCTTCCAGATTTAATTCAGTCTTCCTTTCCTTTCTTTCATTCTCATCATTCTGGTTATCTCTAATGAGATTAGCTTCCTCCCCATCACCCAATCCCTACTGAAAGCCCTTCCTCCTACCTTTGCATCAGATGCTTCATGGAAGATACATGTGCTTTCCAGCTGTCATCTCTATCCAATCATGTGTGAAGGTGACAGCGAGTGAGTGACCAGTATTAAGTCACTGAATTTGCTTTTGTTGACCTGACCTAAACTGTACAGATCTAAGTTTTAAAATTTGTAGAAAAGATTTAAACACAAAAATAGCTAGCATCACTCTATTCCACTGGCTGAAAAAACCACTACTGATTCCAGAATAGTTATTTTCCTCTTTGGAAACTTGTATCTGTCAGAATTCTTCTAGATGTAAATGACAGAAAATCCATTCCAACCTGGATCAGGCAAATAGGAATATTTTCATCTCACTTAGCTTGAATAGCCCAGAGGACACCACTGGGAGCTGGATTCGCTGCTCTTTTGGCTCACTTAATCACCATACTGCCTCCATTCTCAGACAGGCAATTCTCTCATCAAAGATGGCTGTAAAATAGCCCATTCCCAGTGAAAAAACAAAATCCCAGAATTTCTCCTGGGACAATACATTTTTGAAGAGTGACTAATGGCTTTTCTATATACAAGTAAAATAAAAGATATTTAAATGTCCTTATAAATACTTTGGAGTTTAAGGTAACTTCTGAGTTACTTTACATGGTACATACTCAATAGCAATACTAACTGAGTGATAAAGGAGCACATGAATATTGATATCCCAGTATTAATTGCTCAAAAAATTGTTTTTTTTTTTTTTTCTGTTGTAAAAGAAAGTAAGGTGAATGAGAAGAAGAGAAGAAAGGGTGTTATTTTGGTAACCTCACTTTGGATTTTATTTCCAGCAATGAATAGATGTATAACCTGAGCAAATTACTTGGTTTTTAAGCCTCAGTTTCTCTCCACCTTGGAGACTGTATTTATAGACTGCTTTTCTCTCAGTATCATGCTGATGAAATGCAAAAATGCTGTGAGTTAAGCTCTTTACATAGTACTTGCACATAGAAAGTCTTATCAGTTAGCATTATTAGCAATGAACTTGAAACATGATAACAGACTCTTAGGTGCTGGTTATCCACTTTCACTCTGTTTATTCTCTCCTTTAGTTGTAGTATTTAGCTTTACTCTGTTAATTTATTCCATTCAAGGGCTGATCCAACTTTTGTGGAGCTTAAAGCTTATACAATTTTGAAGCCCTTTTAAGAGGAAAGCATATAACATTGTGAATAAAAATTAGAGACATATTAATTTGAAAATTATATTTAAATTTAAAAAATTATAATAAACTACAAATACATAAATGATGGACAAATCTTAGAAATATCACAAACCCAGAAAATTAATTGTAATTTTAATAAATTAACTCTTGACATACTTCTAAACTACTTTTTTCTATTTTGGTTTTATATTCTTCAGTTGCTATATCCTATCACAGCAGTTTCATAATGTTTTCAAAGGAGAGAATAAAAAACTAATCCAGTCTTTCTTTAGGATGGTCAGTCAAGTTTATTTTTAAAGTATTGATGGTTTAGTGACGTTTCCTTCAGCTCTAGAGCTCATGACTGATAATGCTACCCATGGAACTCCAGCTCCAATTTCACTGAGATGGCACTACTTAACGGGGCAGATCCTTAGATGATTGGAGCATTTGATCTCATTCTGGATGTTATTGGCAGCTTCAGTTTCTAGGTTCTCCAAGTCCTAGCTACTGCTGTTTCCTGTTGCACCTCTTCCACTAATCCTGTTGTGGGCAGGGGAGGAAGTGGTGTACCTTAGTGATCTTATAAAGTCTATCAACAAGCCTCCAGTGAGGATCAGGACAGAATTTCATTCATGTCCTTTTCCTTGGCATCAGAGAGCCTAAACAACTCTTTGAGGTCCTTCTGGGACAGGATTATCACTGGGGCCTGGAAGATGTGGAGGTAGAGCTGGTAACTTGTAGACCTCATCTATGGATCTAAGACTACCAATAGGGCAGAGAGGATGACTCCCCAATCTGGGGTAGTTATTCTTCCCTGTGTAGGATTTAACATCAAATATTGGATATTTCAAAAAAAAAAAAACCCAAATGAACTTTTTGGCCAACCCAATAAAAATATAGAATGCATGCAATATTTGGGACAAATCAAAAAAAATATTTATCTGAAATTCAAACTTAACTGGACATCCTGTATTTATTTGGCAACACTAACATTGTGGCCCTACAGGGCAGCCTTGGAAAGAGTCCATGAAGATAAGACACCTGAAAACTGAAGTTTCACCAGCCCCATTTTAAATCTGCTATCTGATTCTAATGTAAAGCTTAACATTCGTTCCTGTTAAATGAGATGTTGAAACCAAAGTACCCAATTTGAACAGATGCTCAAAAGGATTTTTATTTTTTTATTTTCCCCTTTCAAATTCATTTTGTTTAATTTGGCTCATTATTCCAACTTGTTGACTGTTTAAAGTCTTAATTCTATAATACATTACAGTAACTATCCTTCTAGTTTTGTCTAATCCTTAAATTATGATTAGTCAGCCTCTTTAACATTACAACACAGGGAAATTATGTTGGTTGTTGAAGATTGTAGAACTGTCATTCTGGGTCTTGCTGCTGCTGCTAAGTCGTTTCAGTCGTGTCCGACTCTGTGCCACCCCAAAGACGGCAGCCCACCAGGCTCTCCCGTCCCTGGGATTCTCCAGGCAAGAACACTGGAGTGGGTTGCCATTTCCTTCTCCAATGCATGAAAGTGAAAAGTGAAAGTGAAGTTGCTCAGTTGTGTCCAACTCCTAGCGACCCCATGGACTGCAGCCGACCAGGCCCTTCTATCCATGGGATTTTCCAGGCAAGGGTACTAGAGTGGGTTGCCATTGCCTTCTCCACTGGGTCTTACTGCTTTTGTAAAATAGCAGGCCTAGTGAGGGCTAGATTCCAAAACTACAGAAATTAAATTTATTCTTTGATTATGGGAATCATTTCACAATGTATACATATATTAAACTATCACATTGTACTCTTAAATATATTACAATTTTGTCAATTATACCCCAATAAAGCTAAAAAAATAAACCAATAAAGTTCAACATTTAAAGGCAAAAATCTATGTATCTCATTTATGTAAGATATAGTTAAAAATTATGTTTAGTACTAGTTGTGGTTATCAGCTTTTTTTCCTCTCTTATGGCCTGCTTCAGAACATAAGAGAAACAAGTGTAGGATGTAATAAACCACCTAAGGAGAAAAATAATTCTTATATAAGAAGAAGGTACATAGCTGTTTGTATAAAATGTCATTGCTTACAAAAATGAGAATTAAAATAACTGTACCCTTTTTCATTTTTTCTCTTTTCTCTGTTTTATAATTTTAATTTTTAAAGACCTATTATATTTTTCTACATTTATTCCTTTGTTTGCCTTTCCTACTGTTCTTTTCCCCTTGCAGTTAATCTTTAATGTATATAAATCTTTATCTATCTCTATTTGATTTTGTGTATCTATTCTTTCTTCTTTCCTTTCCTCTCAAAATATTTGTTAGTTTGTTTTTATTGCTTTATTCCCAACTTGGCATCTTGATTTAGTTTTGTTTTCCAGTTTGTGCTCAAGTTAGTTTTGTTCTTAACTGGTAAATATAATTTTTTATTTCCTTTGTTTGCCAGATAAGTCTACTATACTTTATTTTTGTTGGACTATTTTCACTTTGCTCATGGGTATATATGTATATGTGTATATTCCATTATTTTAATTATTATTTGCCTAATTTTGTAACTGCCATTTGTCTAGGGTTCATGTTTGGTTTCTTGTTTTTGGATATTTGTTTTAAGATAAATGCCATAACAAACCACTTGTGGAATCTTTGTTCCTGAGCCTTTGGAGTGAGAGCACTGACTCCAAGACCCTAGACTACCAGAGAACTAACCCTAGGGAGTATCAAATAGTGAGACCTAATACAAAAGAAACCACTTGAATACAAGACATGGCATCACCCAACCATCAGTAACACCCTGTGTAGGATGCTTCATATAAACAAGAAACAAAACAAAAACACAAACCCAATCATCAGCAGACAGGATTACCACCTCACTCAATCAGAGGAAAACAAGCAAACAAATAAATAAACAAAAACTCAGCACAAATCTTACCCTATATGAAGCTCACACAAATCACTGAACCCAACCTTATGAGGGCAGAAACCAAAAGGAAGAAAGAATTCAACCCTATTCAAGCAAAGAATTCAACTTTTCTTGAAGCCTGGGAAAAGGAAACCTCAAACACAATAACTTAAAAAAAAAAAGAAAAGGCAGAGAAACACTGCACAAACAAAGGAAAAAACTAGAAACACAGAAGTACAAATAAATGAAGAGGAAATAGGAAAATTACCCGAAAAAGAATTCAGAATAATGATAGTAAAGATGATCAAAAACCTTGAAAACAAAATGGAGAAAATGTAAGAATCAATTAACAAAGACCTAGAAGAATTAAAGAATAAGCATACAGAGACAAACAACACAATTACTGAAATTAAAAATACTCTAGAAGGAACCAATAGCAGAATATCTGAAGCAGAAGAATGAATCAGTGAGCTGGAAGCTAAAATGGTGGAAATAACTTCTGAAGAGCAGAAAAAAATAAAGAATGAAAAGAGCTGTGGACAGTCTTAGAGACCTCTGGGCCCATATCAAATGCACCAACATTCGAATTATAGGTGTTCCAGAAGAAGAGAAAAAGAAGGGTATGAGAAAAATTTTGAAGAGATTATAGTTGAAAATTTCCCCACCATCAGTTCAGTTCAGTTCAGTTGCTCAGTCGTGTCCGACTTTTTGCGACCCCGTGAATCTCAGTACGCCAGGCCTCCCTGTCCATCACCAACTCCCAGAGTTCATTCAGACTCACGTCCATTGAGTCCGTGATGCCATCCAGCCATCTCATCCTCGGTCATCCCCTTCTCCTCCTGCCCCCAATTCCTCCCAGCATCAGGGTCTTTTCCAATGAGTCAACTCTTTGCATGAGGTGGCCAAAGTACTGGAGCTTCAGTTTTAGCATCTTTCCTTCCAAAGA